>JARLTB010000585.1:0-24963 GCA_030141615.1 Unio pictorum
GTTGGGCTTAGATAAAAGCTTTTTGAAACCCTTTACCCCGCTTGGATTTGGTTAATACTTGGTTTATTGGATGCGCACCATTGGATAGTACGTCACCATACTTTAAAACCGGTTCCCACCATTTTTTTCAGCATGACTTTTGATGAAAAACGGACTTTTTGGTTTTTCATGTTATGGATCAGTTGGGCTTAGATAAAAGCTTTTTGAAACCCTTTACCCCGCTTGGATTTGGTTAATACTTGGTTTATTGGATGCGCACCATTGGATAGTACGTCACCATACTTTAAAACCGGTTCCCACCATTTTTTTCAGCATGACTTTTGATGAAAAACGGACTTTTTGGTTTTTCATGTTATGGATCAGTTGGGCTTAGATAAAAGCTTTTTGAAACCCTTTACCCCGCTTGGATTTGGTTAATACTTGGTTTATTGGATGCGCACCATTGGATAGTACGTCACCATACTTTAAAACCGGTTCCCACCATTTTTTTCAGCATGACTTTTGATGAAAAACGGACTTTTTGGTTTTTCATGTTATGGATCAGTTGGGCTTAGATAAAAGCTTTTTGAAACCCTTTACCCCGCTTGGATTTGGTTAATACTTGGTTTATTGGATGCGCACCATTGGATAGTACGTCACCATACTTTAAAACCGGTTCCCACCATTTTTTTCAGCATGACTTTTGATGAAAAACGGACTTTTTGGTTTTTCATGTTATGGATCAGTTGGGCTTAGATAAAAGCTTTTTGAAACCCTTTACCCCGCTTGGATTTGGTTAATACTTGGTTTATTGGATGCGCACCATTGGATAGTACGTCACCATACTTTAAAACCGGTTCCCACCATTTTTTTCAGCATGACTTTTGATGAAAAACGGACTTTTTGGTTTTTCATGTTATGGATCAGTTGGGCTTAGATAAAAGCTTTTTGAAACCCTTTACCCCGCTTGGATTTGGTTAATACTTGGTTTATTGGATGCGCACCATTGGATAGTACGTCACCATACTTTAAAACCGGTTCCCACCATTTTTTTCAGCATGACTTTTGATGAAAAACGGACTTTTTGGTTTTTCATGTTATGGATCAGTTGGGCTTAGATAAAAGCTTTTTGAAACCCTTTACCCCGCTTGGATTTGGTTAATACTTGGTTTATTGGATGCGCACCATTGGATAGTACGTCACCATACTTTAAAACCGGTTCCCACCATTTTTTTCAGCATGACTTTTGATGAAAAACGGACTTTTTGGTTTTTCATGTTATGGATCAGTTGGGCTTAGATAAAAGCTTTTTGAAACCCTTTACCCCGCTTGGATTTGGTTAATACTTGGTTTATTGGATGCGCACCATTGGATAGTACGTCACCATACTTTAAAACCGGTTCCCACCATTTTTTTCAGCATGACTTTTGATGAAAAACGGACTTTTTGGTTTTTCATGTTATGGATCAGTTGGGCTTAGATAAAAGCTTTTTGAAACCCTTTACCCCGCTTGGATTTGGTTAATACTTGGTTTATTGGATGCGCACCATTGGATAGTACGTCACCATACTTTAAAACCGGTTCCCACCATTTTTTTCAGCATGACTTTTGATGAAAAACGGACTTTTTGGTTTTTCATGTTATGGATCAGTTGGGCTTAGATAAAAGCTTTTTGAAACCCTTTACCCCGCTTGGATTTGGTTAATACTTGGTTTATTGGATGCGCACCATTGGATAGTACGTCACCATACTTTAAAACCGGTTCCCACCATTTTTTTCAGCATGACTTTTGATGAAAAACGGACTTTTTGGTTTTTCATGTTATGGATCAGTTGGGCTTAGATAAAAGCTTTTTGAAACCCTTTACCCCGCTTGGATTTGGTTAATACTTGGTTTATTGGATGCGCACCATTGGATAGTACGTCACCATACTTTAAAACCGGTTCCCACCATTTTTTTCAGCATGACTTTTGATGAAAAACGGACTTTTTGGTTTTTCATGTTATGGATCAGTTGGGCTTAGATAAAAGCTTTTTGAAACCCTTTACCCCGCTTGGATTTGGTTAATACTTGGTTTATTGGATGCGCACCATTGGATAGTACGTCACCATACTTTAAAACCGGTTCCCACCATTTTTTTCAGCATGACTTTTGATGAAAAACGGACTTTTTGGTTTTTCATGTTATGGATCAGTTGGGCTTAGATAAAAGCTTTTTGAAACCCTTTACCCCGCTTGGATTTGGTTAATACTTGGTTTATTGGATGCGCACCATTGGATAGTACGTCACCATACTTTAAAACCGGTTCCCACCATTTTTTTCAGCATGACTTTTGATGAAAAACGGACTTTTTGGTTTTTCATGTTATGGATCAGTTGGGCTTAGATAAAAGCTTTTTGAAACCCTTTACCCCGCTTGGATTTGGTTAATACTTGGTTTATTGGATGCGCACCATTGGATAGTACGTCACCATACTTTAAAACCGGTTCCCACCATTTTTTTCAGCATGACTTTTGATGAAAAACGGACTTTTTGGTTTTTCATGTTATGGATCAGTTGGGCTTAGATAAAAGCTTTTTGAAACCCTTTACCCCGCTTGGATTTGGTTAATACTTGGTTTATTGGATGCGCACCATTGGATAGTACGTCACCATACTTTAAAACCGGTTCCCACCATTTTTTTCAGCATGACTTTTGATGAAAAACGGACTTTTTGGTTTTTCATGTTATGGATCAGTTGGGCTTAGATAAAAGCTTTTTGAAACCCTTTACCCCGCTTGGATTTGGTTAATACTTGGTTTATTGGATGCGCACCATTGGATAGTACGTCACCATACTTTAAAACCGGTTCCCACCATTTTTTTCAGCATGACTTTTGATGAAAAACGGACTTTTTGGTTTTTCATGTTATGGATCAGTTGGGCTTAGATAAAAGCTTTTTGAAACCCTTTACCCCGCTTGGATTTGGTTAATACTTGGTTTATTGGATGCGCACCATTGGATAGTACGTCACCATACTTTAAAACCGGTTCCCACCATTTTTTTCAGCATGACTTTTGATGAAAAACGGACTTTTTGGTTTTTCATGTTATGGATCAGTTGGGCTTAGATAAAAGCTTTTTGAAACCCTTTACCCCGCTTGGATTTGGTTAATACTTGGTTTATTGGATGCGCACCATTGGATAGTACGTCACCATACTTTAAAACCGGTTCCCACCATTTTTTTCAGCATGACTTTTGATGAAAAACGGACTTTTTGGTTTTTCATGTTATGGATCAGTTGGGCTTAGATAAAAGCTTTTTGAAACCCTTTACCCCGCTTGGATTTGGTTAATACTTGGTTTATTGGATGCGCACCATTGGATAGTACGTCACCATACTTTAAAACCGGTTCCCACCATTTTTTTCAGCATGACTTTTGATGAAAAACGGACTTTTTGGTTTTTCATGTTATGGATCAGTTGGGCTTAGATAAAAGCTTTTTGAAACCCTTTACCCCGCTTGGATTTGGTTAATACTTGGTTTATTGGATGCGCACCATTGGATAGTACGTCACCATACTTTAAAACCGGTTCCCACCATTTTTTTCAGCATGACTTTTGATGAAAAACGGACTTTTTGGTTTTTCATGTTATGGATCAGTTGGGCTTAGATAAAAGCTTTTTGAAACCCTTTACCCCGCTTGGATTTGGTTAATACTTGGTTTATTGGATGCGCACCATTGGATAGTACGTCACCATACTTTAAAACCGGTTCCCACCATTTTTTTCAGCATGACTTTTGATGAAAAACGGACTTTTTGGTTTTTCATGTTATGGATCAGTTGGGCTTAGATAAAAGCTTTTTGAAACCCTTTACCCCGCTTGGATTTGGTTAATACTTGGTTTATTGGATGCGCACCATTGGATAGTACGTCACCATACTTTAAAACCGGTTCCCACCATTTTTTTCAGCATGACTTTTGATGAAAAACGGACTTTTTGGTTTTTCATGTTATGGATCAGTTGGGCTTAGATAAAAGCTTTTTGAAACCCTTTACCCCGCTTGGATTTGGTTAATACTTGGTTTATTGGATGCGCACCATTGGATAGTACGTCACCATACTTTAAAACCGGTTCCCACCATTTTTTTCAGCATGACTTTTGATGAAAAACGGACTTTTTGGTTTTTCATGTTATGGATCAGTTGGGCTTAGATAAAAGCTTTTTGAAACCCTTTACCCCGCTTGGATTTGGTTAATACTTGGTTTATTGGATGCGCACCATTGGATAGTACGTCACCATACTTTAAAACCGGTTCCCACCATTTTTTTCAGCATGACTTTTGATGAAAAACGGACTTTTTGGTTTTTCATGTTATGGATCAGTTGGGCTTAGATAAAAGCTTTTTGAAACCCTTTACCCCGCTTGGATTTGGTTAATACTTGGTTTATTGGATGCGCACCATTGGATAGTACGTCACCATACTTTAAAACCGGTTCCCACCATTTTTTTCAGCATGACTTTTGATGAAAAACGGACTTTTTGGTTTTTCATGTTATGGATCAGTTGGGCTTAGATAAAAGCTTTTTGAAACCCTTTACCCCGCTTGGATTTGGTTAATACTTGGTTTATTGGATGCGCACCATTGGATAGTACGTCACCATACTTTAAAACCGGTTCCCACCATTTTTTTCAGCATGACTTTTGATGAAAAACGGACTTTTTGGTTTTTCATGTTATGGATCAGTTGGGCTTAGATAAAAGCTTTTTGAAACCCTTTACCCCGCTTGGATTTGGTTAATACTTGGTTTATTGGATGCGCACCATTGGATAGTACGTCACCATACTTTAAAACCGGTTCCCACCATTTTTTTCAGCATGACTTTTGATGAAAAACGGACTTTTTGGTTTTTCATGTTATGGATCAGTTGGGCTTAGATAAAAGCTTTTTGAAACCCTTTACCCCGCTTGGATTTGGTTAATACTTGGTTTATTGGATGCGCACCATTGGATAGTACGTCACCATACTTTAAAACCGGTTCCCACCATTTTTTTCAGCATGACTTTTGATGAAAAACGGACTTTTTGGTTTTTCATGTTATGGATCAGTTGGGCTTAGATAAAAGCTTTTTGAAACCCTTTACCCCGCTTGGATTTGGTTAATACTTGGTTTATTGGATGCGCACCATTGGATAGTACGTCACCATACTTTAAAACCGGTTCCCACCATTTTTTTCAGCATGACTTTTGATGAAAAACGGACTTTTTGGTTTTTCATGTTATGGATCAGTTGGGCTTAGATAAAAGCTTTTTGAAACCCTTTACCCCGCTTGGATTTGGTTAATACTTGGTTTATTGGATGCGCACCATTGGATAGTACGTCACCATACTTTAAAACCGGTTCCCACCATTTTTTTCAGCATGACTTTTGATGAAAAACGGACTTTTTGGTTTTTCATGTTATGGATCAGTTGAGGCTTAGATAAAAGCTTTTTGAAACCCTTTACCCCGCTTGGATTTGGTTAATACTTGGTTTATTGGATGCGCACCATTGGATAGTACGTCACCATACTTTAAAACCGGTTCCCACCATTTTTTTCAGCATGACTTTTGATGAAAAACGGACTTTTTGGTTTTTCATGTTATGGATCAGTTGGGCTTAGATAAAAGCTTTTTGAAACCCTTTACCCCGCTTGGATTTGGTTAATACTTGGTTTATTGGATGCGCACCATTGGATAGTACGTCACCATACTTTAAAACCGGTTCCCACCATTTTTTTCAGCATGACTTTTGATGAAAAACGGACTTTTTGGTTTTTCATGTTATGGATCAGTTGGGCTTAGATAAAAGCTTTTTGAAACCCTTTACCCCGCTTGGATTTGGTTAATACTTGGTTTATTGGATGCGCACCATTGGATAGTACGTCACCATACTTTAAAACCGGTTCCCACCATTTTTTTCAGCATGACTTTTGATGAAAAACGGACTTTTTGGTTTTTCATGTTATGGATCAGTTGGGCTTAGATAAAAGCTTTTTGAAACCCTTTACCCCGCTTGGATTTGGTTAATACTTGGTTTATTGGATGCGCACCATTGGATAGTACGTCACCATACTTTAAAACCGGTTCCCACCATTTTTTTCAGCATGACTTTTGATGAAAAACGGACTTTTTGGTTTTTCATGTTATGGATCAGTTGGGCTTAGATAAAAGCTTTTTGAAACCCTTTACCCCGCTTGGATTTGGTTAATACTTGGTTTATTGGATGCGCACCATTGGATAGTACGTCACCATACTTTAAAACCGGTTCCCACCATTTTTTTCAGCATGACTTTTGATGAAAAACGGACTTTTTGGTTTTTCATGTTATGGATCAGTTGGGCTTAGATAAAAGCTTTTTGAAACCCTTTACCCCGCTTGGATTTGGTTAATACTTGGTTTATTGGATGCGCACCATTGGATAGTACGTCACCATACTTTAAAACCGGTTCCCACCATTTTTTTCAGCATGACTTTTGATGAAAAACGGACTTTTTGGTTTTTCATGTTATGGATCAGTTGGGCTTAGATAAAAGCTTTTTGAAACCCTTTACCCCGCTTGGATTTGGTTAATACTTGGTTTATTGGATGCGCACCATTGGATAGTACGTCACCATACTTTAAAACCGGTTCCCACCATTTTTTTCAGCATGACTTTTGATGAAAAACGGACTTTTTGGTTTTTCATGTTATGGATCAGTTGGGCTTAGATAAAAGCTTTTTGAAACCCTTTACCCCGCTTGGATTTGGTTAATACTTGGTTTATTGGATGCGCACCATTGGATAGTACGTCACCATACTTTAAAACCGGTTCCCACCATTTTTTTCAGCATGACTTTTGATGAAAAACGGACTTTTTGGTTTTTCATGTTATGGATCAGTTGGGCTTAGATAAAAGCTTTTTGAAACCCTTTACCCCGCTTGGATTTGGTTAATACTTGGTTTATTGGATGCGCACCATTGGATAGTACGTCACCATACTTTAAAACCGGTTCCCACCATTTTTTTCAGCATGACTTTTGATGAAAAACGGACTTTTTGGTTTTTCATGTTATGGATCAGTTGGGCTTAGATAAAAGCTTTTTGAAACCCTTTACCCCGCTTGGATTTGGTTAATACTTGGTTTATTGGATGCGCACCATTGGATAGTACGTCACCATACTTTAAAACCGGTTCCCACCATTTTTTTCAGCATGACTTTTGATGAAAAACGGACTTTTTGGTTTTTCATGTTATGGATCAGTTGGGCTTAGATAAAAGCTTTTTGAAACCCTTTACCCCGCTTGGATTTGGTTAATACTTGGTTTATTGGATGCGCACCATTGGATAGTACGTCACCATACTTTAAAACCGGTTCCCACCATTTTTTTCAGCATGACTTTTGATGAAAAACGGACTTTTTGGTTTTTCATGTTATGGATCAGTTGGGCTTAGATAAAAGCTTTTTGAAACCCTTTACCCCGCTTGGATTTGGTTAATACTTGGTTTATTGGATGCGCACCATTGGATAGTACGTCACCATACTTTAAAACCGGTTCCCACCATTTTTTTCAGCATGACTTTTGATGAAAAACGGACTTTTTGGTTTTTCATGTTATGGATCAGTTGGGCTTAGATAAAAGCTTTTTGAAACCCTTTACCCCGCTTGGATTTGGTTAATACTTGGTTTATTGGATGCGCACCATTGGATAGTACGTCACCATACTTTAAAACCGGTTCCCACCATTTTTTTCAGCATGACTTTTGATGAAAAACGGACTTTTTGGTTTTTCATGTTATGGATCAGTTGGGCTTAGATAAAAGCTTTTTGAAACCCTTTACCCCGCTTGGATTTGGTTAATACTTGGTTTATTGGATGCGCACCATTGGATAGTACGTCACCATACTTTAAAACCGGTTCCCACCATTTTTTTCAGCATGACTTTTGATGAAAAACGGACTTTTTGGTTTTTCATGTTATGGATCAGTTGGGCTTAGATAAAAGCTTTTTGAAACCCTTTACCCCGCTTGGATTTGGTTAATACTTGGTTTATTGGATGCGCACCATTGGATAGTACGTCACCATACTTTAAAACCGGTTCCCACCATTTTTTTCAGCATGACTTTTGATGAAAAACGGACTTTTTGGTTTTTCATGTTATGGATCAGTTGGGCTTAGATAAAAGCTTTTTGAAACCCTTTACCCCGCTTGGATTTGGTTAATACTTGGTTTATTGGATGCGCACCATTGGATAGTACGTCACCATACTTTAAAACCGGTTCCCACCATTTTTTTCAGCATGACTTTTGATGAAAAACGGACTTTTTGGTTTTTCATGTTATGGATCAGTTGGGCTTAGATAAAAGCTTTTTGAAACCCTTTACCCCGCTTGGATTTGGTTAATACTTGGTTTATTGGATGCGCACCATTGGATAGTACGTCACCATACTTTAAAACCGGTTCCCACCATTTTTTTCAGCATGACTTTTGATGAAAAACGGACTTTTTGGTTTTTCATGTTATGGATCAGTTGGGCTTAGATAAAAGCTTTTTGAAACCCTTTACCCCGCTTGGATTTGGTTAATACTTGGTTTATTGGATGCGCACCATTGGATAGTACGTCACCATACTTTAAAACCGGTTCCCACCATTTTTTTCAGCATGACTTTTGATGAAAAACGGACTTTTTGGTTTTTCATGTTATGGATCAGTTGGGCTTAGATAAAAGCTTTTTGAAACCCTTTACCCCGCTTGGATTTGGTTAATACTTGGTTTATTGGATGCGCACCATTGGATAGTACGTCACCATACTTTAAAACCGGTTCCCACCATTTTTTTCAGCATGACTTTTGATGAAAAACGGACTTTTTGGTTTTTCATGTTATGGATCAGTTGGGCTTAGATAAAAGCTTTTTGAAACCCTTTACCCCGCTTGGATTTGGTTAATACTTGGTTTATTGGATGCGCACCATTGGATAGTACGTCACCATACTTTAAAACCGGTTCCCACCATTTTTTTCAGCATGACTTTTGATGAAAAACGGACTTTTTGGTTTTTCATGTTATGGATCAGTTGGGCTTAGATAAAAGCTTTTTGAAACCCTTTACCCCGCTTGGATTTGGTTAATACTTGGTTTATTGGATGCGCACCATTGGATAGTACGTCACCATACTTTAAAACCGGTTCCCACCATTTTTTTCAGCATGACTTTTGATGAAAAACGGACTTTTTGGTTTTTCATGTTATGGATCAGTTGGGCTTAGATAAAAGCTTTTTGAAACCCTTTACCCCGCTTGGATTTGGTTAATACTTGGTTTATTGGATGCGCACCATTGGATAGTACGTCACCATACTTTAAAACCGGTTCCCACCATTTTTTTCAGCATGACTTTTGATGAAAAACGGACTTTTTGGTTTTTCATGTTATGGATCAGTTGGGCTTAGATAAAAGCTTTTTGAAACCCTTTACCCCGCTTGGATTTGGTTAATACTTGGTTTATTGGATGCGCACCATTGGATAGTACGTCACCATACTTTAAAACCGGTTCCCACCATTTTTTTCAGCATGACTTTTGATGAAAAACGGACTTTTTGGTTTTTCATGTTATGGATCAGTTGGGCTTAGATAAAAGCTTTTTGAAACCCTTTACCCCGCTTGGATTTGGTTAATACTTGGTTTATTGGATGCGCACCATTGGATAGTACGTCACCATACTTTAAAACCGGTTCCCACCATTTTTTTCAGCATGACTTTTGATGAAAAACGGACTTTTTGGTTTTTCATGTTATGGATCAGTTGGGCTTAGATAAAAGCTTTTTGAAACCCTTTACCCCGCTTGGATTTGGTTAATACTTGGTTTATTGGATGCGCACCATTGGATAGTACGTCACCATACTTTAAAACCGGTTCCCACCATTTTTTTCAGCATGACTTTTGATGAAAAACGGACTTTTTGGTTTTTCATGTTATGGATCAGTTGGGCTTAGATAAAAGCTTTTTGAAACCCTTTACCCCGCTTGGATTTGGTTAATACTTGGTTTATTGGATGCGCACCATTGGATAGTACGTCACCATACTTTAAAACCGGTTCCCACCATTTTTTTCAGCATGACTTTTGATGAAAAACGGACTTTTTGGTTTTTCATGTTATGGATCAGTTGGGCTTAGATAAAAGCTTTTTGAAACCCTTTACCCCGCTTGGATTTGGTTAATACTTGGTTTATTGGATGCGCACCATTGGATAGTACGTCACCATACTTTAAAACCGGTTCCCACCATTTTTTTCAGCATGACTTTTGATGAAAAACGGACTTTTTGGTTTTTCATGTTATGGATCAGTTGGGCTTAGATAAAAGCTTTTTGAAACCCTTTACCCCGCTTGGATTTGGTTAATACTTGGTTTATTGGATGCGCACCATTGGATAGTACGTCACCATACTTTAAAACCGGTTCCCACCATTTTTTTCAGCATGACTTTTGATGAAAAACGGACTTTTTGGTTTTTCATGTTATGGATCAGTTGGGCTTAGATAAAAGCTTTTTGAAACCCTTTACCCCGCTTGGATTTGGTTAATACTTGGTTTATTGGATGCGCACCATTGGATAGTACGTCACCATACTTTAAAACCGGTTCCCACCATTTTTTTCAGCATGACTTTTGATGAAAAACGGACTTTTTGGTTTTTCATGTTATGGATCAGTTGGGCTTAGATAAAAGCTTTTTGAAACCCTTTACCCCGCTTGGATTTGGTTAATACTTGGTTTATTGGATGCGCACCATTGGATAGTACGTCACCATACTTTAAAACCGGTTCCCACCATTTTTTTCAGCATGACTTTTGATGAAAAACGGACTTTTTGGTTTTTCATGTTATGGATCAGTTGGGCTTAGATAAAAGCTTTTTGAAACCCTTTACCCCGCTTGGATTTGGTTAATACTTGGTTTATTGGATGCGCACCATTGGATAGTACGTCACCATACTTTAAAACCGGTTCCCACCATTTTTTTCAGCATGACTTTTGATGAAAAACGGACTTTTTGGTTTTTCATGTTATGGATCAGTTGGGCTTAGATAAAAGCTTTTTGAAACCCTTTACCCCGCTTGGATTTGGTTAATACTTGGTTTATTGGATGCGCACCATTGGATAGTACGTCACCATACTTTAAAACCGGTTCCCACCATTTTTTTCAGCATGACTTTTGATGAAAAACGGACTTTTTGGTTTTTCATGTTATGGATCAGTTGGGCTTAGATAAAAGCTTTTTGAAACCCTTTACCCCGCTTGGATTTGGTTAATACTTGGTTTATTGGATGCGCACCATTGGATAGTACGTCACCATACTTTAAAACCGGTTCCCACCATTTTTTTCAGCATGACTTTTGATGAAAAACGGACTTTTTGGTTTTTCATGTTATGGATCAGTTGGGCTTAGATAAAAGCTTTTTGAAACCCTTTACCCCGCTTGGATTTGGTTAATACTTGGTTTATTGGATGCGCACCATTGGATAGTACGTCACCATACTTTAAAACCGGTTCCCACCATTTTTTTCAGCATGACTTTTGATGAAAAACGGACTTTTTGGTTTTTCATGTTATGGATCAGTTGGGCTTAGATAAAAGCTTTTTGAAACCCTTTACCCCGCTTGGATTTGGTTAATACTTGGTTTATTGGATGCGCACCATTGGATAGTACGTCACCATACTTTAAAACCGGTTCCCACCATTTTTTTCAGCATGACTTTTGATGAAAAACGGACTTTTTGGTTTTTCATGTTATGGATCAGTTGGGCTTAGATAAAAGCTTTTTGAAACCCTTTACCCCGCTTGGATTTGGTTAATACTTGGTTTATTGGATGCGCACCATTGGATAGTACGTCACCATACTTTAAAACCGGTTCCCACCATTTTTTTCAGCATGACTTTTGATGAAAAACGGACTTTTTGGTTTTTCATGTTATGGATCAGTTGGGCTTAGATAAAAGCTTTTTGAAACCCTTTACCCCGCTTGGATTTGGTTAATACTTGGTTTATTGGATGCGCACCATTGGATAGTACGTCACCATACTTTAAAACCGGTTCCCACCATTTTTTTCAGCATGACTTTTGATGAAAAACGGACTTTTTGGTTTTTCATGTTATGGATCAGTTGGGCTTAGATAAAAGCTTTTTGAAACCCTTTACCCCGCTTGGATTTGGTTAATACTTGGTTTATTGGATGCGCACCATTGGATAGTACGTCACCATACTTTAAAACCGGTTCCCACCATTTTTTTCAGCATGACTTTTGATGAAAAACGGACTTTTTGGTTTTTCATGTTATGGATCAGTTGGGCTTAGATAAAAGCTTTTTGAAACCCTTTACCCCGCTTGGATTTGGTTAATACTTGGTTTATTGGATGCGCACCATTGGATAGTACGTCACCATACTTTAAAACCGGTTCCCACCATTTTTTTCAGCATGACTTTTGATGAAAAACGGACTTTTTGGTTTTTCATGTTATGGATCAGTTGGGCTTAGATAAAAGCTTTTTGAAACCCTTTACCCCGCTTGGATTTGGTTAATACTTGGTTTATTGGATGCGCACCATTGGATAGTACGTCACCATACTTTAAAACCGGTTCCCACCATTTTTTTCAGCATGACTTTTGATGAAAAACGGACTTTTTGGTTTTTCATGTTATGGATCAGTTGGGCTTAGATAAAAGCTTTTTGAAACCCTTTACCCCGCTTGGATTTGGTTAATACTTGGTTTATTGGATGCGCACCATTGGATAGTACGTCACCATACTTTAAAACCGGTTCCCACCATTTTTTTCAGCATGACTTTTGATGAAAAACGGACTTTTTGGTTTTTCATGTTATGGATCAGTTGGGCTTAGATAAAAGCTTTTTGAAACCCTTTACCCCGCTTGGATTTGGTTAATACTTGGTTTATTGGATGCGCACCATTGGATAGTACGTCACCATACTTTAAAACCGGTTCCCACCATTTTTTTCAGCATGACTTTTGATGAAAAACGGACTTTTTGGTTTTTCATGTTATGGATCAGTTGGGCTTAGATAAAAGCTTTTTGAAACCCTTTACCCCGCTTGGATTTGGTTAATACTTGGTTTATTGGATGCGCACCATTGGATAGTACGTCACCATACTTTAAAACCGGTTCCCACCATTTTTTTCAGCATGACTTTTGATGAAAAACGGACTTTTTGGTTTTTCATGTTATGGATCAGTTGGGCTTAGATAAAAGCTTTTTGAAACCCTTTACCCCGCTTGGATTTGGTTAATACTTGGTTTATTGGATGCGCACCATTGGATAGTACGTCACCATACTTTAAAACCGGTTCCCACCATTTTTTTCAGCATGACTTTTGATGAAAAACGGACTTTTTGGTTTTTCATGTTATGGATCAGTTGGGCTTAGATAAAAGCTTTTTGAAACCCTTTACCCCGCTTGGATTTGGTTAATACTTGGTTTATTGGATGCGCACCATTGGATAGTACGTCACCATACTTTAAAACCGGTTCCCACCATTTTTTTCAGCATGACTTTTGATGAAAAACGGACTTTTTGGTTTTTCATGTTATGGATCAGTTGGGCTTAGATAAAAGCTTTTTGAAACCCTTTACCCCGCTTGGATTTGGTTAATACTTGGTTTATTGGATGCGCACCATTGGATAGTACGTCACCATACTTTAAAACCGGTTCCCACCATTTTTTTCAGCATGACTTTTGATGAAAAACGGACTTTTTGGTTTTTCATGTTATGGATCAGTTGGGCTTAGATAAAAGCTTTTTGAAACCCTTTACCCCGCTTGGATTTGGTTAATACTTGGTTTATTGGATGCGCACCATTGGATAGTACGTCACCATACTTTAAAACCGGTTCCCACCATTTTTTTCAGCATGACTTTTGATGAAAAACGGACTTTTTGGTTTTTCATGTTATGGATCAGTTGGGCTTAGATAAAAGCTTTTTGAAACCCTTTACCCCGCTTGGATTTGGTTAATACTTGGTTTATTGGATGCGCACCATTGGATAGTACGTCACCATACTTTAAAACCGGTTCCCACCATTTTTTTCAGCATGACTTTTGATGAAAAACGGACTTTTTGGTTTTTCATGTTATGGATCAGTTGGGCTTAGATAAAAGCTTTTTGAAACCCTTTACCCCGCTTGGATTTGGTTAATACTTGGTTTATTGGATGCGCACCATTGGATAGTACGTCACCATACTTTAAAACCGGTTCCCACCATTTTTTTCAGCATGACTTTTGATGAAAAACGGACTTTTTGGTTTTTCATGTTATGGATCAGTTGGGCTTAGATAAAAGCTTTTTGAAACCCTTTACCCCGCTTGGATTTGGTTAATACTTGGTTTATTGGATGCGCACCATTGGATAGTACGTCACCATACTTTAAAACCGGTTCCCACCATTTTTTTCAGCATGACTTTTGATGAAAAACGGACTTTTTGGTTTTTCATGTTATGGATCAGTTGGGCTTAGATAAAAGCTTTTTGAAACCCTTTACCCCGCTTGGATTTGGTTAATACTTGGTTTATTGGATGCGCACCATTGGATAGTACGTCACCATACTTTAAAACCGGTTCCCACCATTTTTTTCAGCATGACTTTTGATGAAAAACGGACTTTTTGGTTTTTCATGTTATGGATCAGTTGGGCTTAGATAAAAGCTTTTTGAAACCCTTTACCCCGCTTGGATTTGGTTAATACTTGGTTTATTGGATGCGCACCATTGGATAGTACGTCACCATACTTTAAAACCGGTTCCCACCATTTTTTTCAGCATGACTTTTGATGAAAAACGGACTTTTTGGTTTTTCATGTTATGGATCAGTTGGGCTTAGATAAAAGCTTTTTGAAACCCTTTACCCCGCTTGGATTTGGTTAATACTTGGTTTATTGGATGCGCACCATTGGATAGTACGTCACCATACTTTAAAACCGGTTCCCACCATTTTTTTCAGCATGACTTTTGATGAAAAACGGACTTTTTGGTTTTTCATGTTATGGATCAGTTGGGCTTAGATAAAAGCTTTTTGAAACCCTTTACCCCGCTTGGATTTGGTTAATACTTGGTTTATTGGATGCGCACCATTGGATAGTACGTCACCATACTTTAAAACCGGTTCCCACCATTTTTTTCAGCATGACTTTTGATGAAAAACGGACTTTTTGGTTTTTCATGTTATGGATCAGTTGGGCTTAGATAAAAGCTTTTTGAAACCCTTTACCCCGCTTGGATTTGGTTAATACTTGGTTTATTGGATGCGCACCATTGGATAGTACGTCACCATACTTTAAAACCGGTTCCCACCATTTTTTTCAGCATGACTTTTGATGAAAAACGGACTTTTTGGTTTTTCATGTTATGGATCAGTTGGGCTTAGATAAAAGCTTTTTGAAACCCTTTACCCCGCTTGGATTTGGTTAATACTTGGTTTATTGGATGCGCACCATTGGATAGTACGTCACCATACTTTAAAACCGGTTCCCACCATTTTTTTCAGCATGACTTTTGATGAAAAACGGACTTTTTGGTTTTTCATGTTATGGATCAGTTGGGCTTAGATAAAAGCTTTTTGAAACCCTTTACCCCGCTTGGATTTGGTTAATACTTGGTTTATTGGATGCGCACCATTGGATAGTACGTCACCATACTTTAAAACCGGTTCCCACCATTTTTTTCAGCATGACTTTTGATGAAAAACGGACTTTTTGGTTTTTCATGTTATGGATCAGTTGGGCTTAGATAAAAGCTTTTTGAAACCCTTTACCCCGCTTGGATTTGGTTAATACTTGGTTTATTGGATGCGCACCATTGGATAGTACGTCACCATACTTTAAAACCGGTTCCCACCATTTTTTTCAGCATGACTTTTGATGAAAAACGGACTTTTTGGTTTTTCATGTTATGGATCAGTTGGGCTTCAGATAAAAGCTTTTTGAAACCCTTTACCCCGCTTGGATTTGGTTAATACTTGGTTTATTGGATGCGCACCATTGGATAGTACGTCACCATACTTTAAAACCGGTTCCCACCATTTTTTTCAGCATGACTTTTGATGAAAAACGGACTTTTTGGTTTTTCATGTTATGGATCAGTTGGGCTTAGATAAAAGCTGTTGAAACCCTTTACCCCGCTTGGATTTGGTTAATACTTGGTTTATTGGATGCGCACCATTGGATAGTACGTCACCATACTTTAAAACCGGTTCCCACCATTTTTTTCAGCATGACTTTTGATGAAAAACGGACTTTTTGGTTTTTCATGTTATGGATCAGTTGGGCTTAGATAAAAGCTTTTTGAAACCCTTTACCCCGCTTGGATTTGGTTAATACTTGGTTTATTGGATGCGCACCATTGGATAGTACGTCACCATACTTTAAAACCGGTTCCCACCATTTTTTTCAGCATGACTTTTGATGAAAAACGGACTTTTTGGTTTTTCATGTTATGGATCAGTTGGGCTTAGATAAAAGCTGTTGAAACCCTTTACCCCGCTTGGATTTGGTTAATACTTGGTTTATTGGATGCGCACCATTGGATAGTACGTCACCATACTTTAAAACCGGTTCCCACCATTTTTTTCAGCATGACTTTTGATGAAAAACGGACTTTTTGGTTTTTCATGTTATGGATCAGTTGGGCTTAGATAAAAGCTTTTTGAAACCCTTTACCCCGCTTGGATTTGGTTAATACTTGGTTTATTGGATGCGCACCATTGGATAGTACGTCACCATACTTTAAAACCGGTTCCCACCATTTTTTTCAGCATGACTTTTGATGAAAAACGGACTTTTTGGTTTTTCATGTTATGGATCAGTTGGGCTTAGATAAAAGCTGTTGAAACCCTTTACCCCGCTTGGATTTGGTTAATACTTGGTTTATTGGATGCGCACCATTGGATAGTACGTCACCATACTTTAAAACCGGTTCCCACCATTTTTTTCAGCATGACTTTTGATGAAAAACGGACTTTTTGGTTTTTCATGTTATGGATCAGTTGGGCTTAGATAAAAGCTTTTGAAACCCTTTACCCCGCTTGGATTTGGTTAATACTTGGTTTATTGGATGCGCACCATTGGATAGTACGTCACCATACTTTAAAACCGGTTCCCACCATTTTTTTCAGCATGACTTTTGATGAAAAACGGACTTTTTGGTTTTTCATGTTATGGATCAGTTGGGCTTAGATAAAAGCTTTTTGAAACCCTTTACCCCGCTTGGATTTGGTTAATACTTGGTTTATTGGATGCGCACCATTGGATAGTACGTCACCATACTTTAAAACCGGTTCCCACCATTTTTTTCAGCATGACTTTTGATGAAAAACGGACTTTTTGGTTTTTCATGTTATGGATCAGTTGGGCTTAGATAAAAGCTGTTGAAACCCTTTACCCCGCTTGGATTTGGTTAATACTTGGTTTATTGGATGCGCACCATTGGATAGTACGTCACCATACTTTAAAACCGGTTCCCACCATTTTTTTCAGCATGACTTTTGATGAAAAACGGACTTTTTGGTTTTTCATGTTATGGATCAGTTGGGCTTAGATAAAAGCTTTTTGAAACCCTTTACCCCGCTTGGATTTGGTTAATACTTGGTTTATTGGATGCGCACCATTGGATAGTACGTCACCATACTTTAAAACCGGTTCCCACCATTTTTTTCAGCATGACTTTTGATGAAAAACGGACTTTTTGGTTTTTCATGTTATGGATCAGTTGGGCTTAGATAAAAGCTGTTGAAACCCTTTACCCCGCTTGGATTTGGTTAATACTTGGTTTATTGGATGCGCACCATTGGATAGTACGTCACCATACTTTAAAACCGGTTCCCACCATTTTTTTCAGCATGACTTTTGATGAAAAACGGACTTTTTGGTTTTTCATGTTATGGATCAGTTGGGCTTAGATAAAAGCTTTTTGAAACCCTTTACCCCGCTTGGATTTGGTTAATACTTGGTTTATTGGATGCGCACCATTGGATAGTACGTCACCATACTTTAAAACCGGTTCCCACCATTTTTTTCAGCATGACTTTTGATGAAAAACGGACTTTTTGGTTTTTCATGTTATGGATCAGTTGGGCTTAGATAAAAGCTGTTGAAACCCTTTACCCCGCTTGGATTTGGTTAATACTTGGTTTATTGGATGCGCACCATTGGATAGTACGTCACCATACTTTAAAACCGGTTCCCACCATTTTTTTCAGCATGACTTTTGATGAAAAACGGACTTTTTGGTTTTTCATGTTATGGATCAGTTGGGCTTAGATAAAAGCTTTTTGAAACCCTTTACCCCGCTTGGATTTGGTTAATACTTGGTTTATTGGATGCGCACCATTGGATAGTACGTCACCATACTTTAAAACCGGTTCCCACCATTTTTTTCAGCATGACTTTTGATGAAAAACGGACTTTTTGGTTTTTCATGTTATGGATCAGTTGGGCTTAGATAAAAGCTGTTGAAACCCTTTACCCCGCTTGGATTTGGTTAATACTTGGTTTATTGGATGCGCACCATTGGATAGTACGTCACCATACTTTAAAACCGGTTCCCACCATTTTTTTCAGCATGACTTTTGATGAAAAACGGACTTTTTGGTTTTTCATGTTATGGATCAGTTGGGCTTAGATAAAAGCTTTTTGAAACCCTTTACCCCGCTTGGATTTGGTTAATACTTGGTTTATTGGATGCGCACCATTGGATAGTACGTCACCATACTTTAAAACCGGTTCCCACCATTTTTTTCAGCATGACTTTTGATGAAAAACGGACTTTTTGGTTTTTCATGTTATGGATCAGTTGGGCTTAGATAAAAGCTGTTGAAACCCTTTACCCCGCTTGGATTTGGTTAATACTTGGTTTATTGGATGCGCACCATTGGATAGTACGTCACCATACTTTAAAACCGGTTCCCACCATTTTTTTCAGCATGACTTTTGATGAAAAACGGACTTTTTGGTTTTTCATGTTATGGATCAGTTGGGCTTAGATAAAAGCTTTTGAAACCCTTTACCCCGCTTGGATTTGGTTAATACTTGGTTTATTGGATGCGCACCATTGGATAGTACGTCACCATACTTTAAAACCGGTTCCCACCATTTTTTTCAGCATGACTTTTGATGAAAAACGGACTTTTTGGTTTTTCATGTTATGGATCAGTTGGGCTTAGATAAAAGCTTTTTGAAACCCTTTACCCCGCTTGGATTTGGTTAATACTTGGTTTATTGGATGCGCACCATTGGATAGTACGTCACCATACTTTAAAACCGGTTCCCACCATTTTTTTCAGCATGACTTTTGATGAAAAACGGACTTTTTGGTTTTTCATGTTATGGATCAGTTGGGCTTAGATAAAAGCTTTTTGAAACCCTTTACCCCGCTTGGATTTGGTTAATACTTGGTTTATTGGATGCGCACCATTGGATAGTACGTCACCATACTTTAAAACCGGTTCCCACCATTTTTTTCAGCATGACTTTTGATGAAAAACGGACTTTTTGGTTTTTCATGTTATGGATCAGTTGGGCTTAGATAAAAGCTTTTTGAAACCCTTTACCCCGCTTGGATTTGGTTAATACTTGGTTTATTGGATGCGCACCATTGGATAGTACGTCACCATACTTTAAAACCGGTTCCCACCATTTTTTTCAGCATGACTTTTGATGAAAAACGGACTTTTTGGTTTTTCATGTTATGGATCAGTTGGGCTTAGATAAAAGCTGTTGAAACCCTTTACCCCGCTTGGATTTGGTTAATACTTGGTTTATTGGATGCGCACCATTGGATAGTACGTCACCATACTTTAAAACCGGTTCCCACCATTTTTTTCAGCATGACTTTTGATGAAAAACGGACTCTTTGGTTTTTCATGTTATGGATCAGTTGGGCTTAGATAAAAGCTTTTTGAAACCCTTTACCCCGCTTGGATTTGGTTAATACTTGGTTTATTGGATGCGCACCATTGGATAGTACGTCACCATACTTTAAAACCGGTTCCCACCATTTTTTTCAGCATGACTTTTGATGAAAAACGGACTTTTTGGTTTTTCATGTTATGGATCAGTTGGGCTTAGATAAAAGCTGTTGAAACCCTTTACCCCGCTTGGATTTGGTTAATACTTGGTTTATTGGATGCGCACCATTGGATAGTACGTCACCATACTTTAAAACCGGTTCCCACCATTTTTTTCAGCATGACTTTTGATGAAAAACGGACTTTTTGGTTTTTCATGTTATGGATCAGTTGGGCTTAGATAAAAGCTTTTTGAAACCCTTTACCCCGCTTGGATTTGGTTAATACTTGGTTTATTGGATGCGCACCATTGGATAGTACGTCACCATACTTTAAAACCGGTTCCCACCATTTTTTTCAGCATGACTTTTGATGAAAAACGGACTTTTTGGTTTTTCATGTTATGGATCAGTTGGGCTTAGATAAAAGCTGTTGAAACCCTTTACCCCGCTTGGATTTGGTTAATACTTGGTTTATTGGATGCGCACCATTGGATAGTACGTCACCATACTTTAAAACCGGTTCCCACCATTTTTTTCAGCATGACTTTTGATGAAAAACGGACTTTTTGGTTTTTCATGTTATGGATCAGTTGGGCTTAGATAAAAGCTTTTTGAAACCCTTTACCCCGCTTGGATTTGGTTAATACTTGGTTTATTGGATGCGCACCATTGGATAGTACGTCACCATACTTTAAAACCGGTTCCCACCATTTTTTTCAGCATGACTTTTGATGAAAAACGGACTTTTTGGTTTTTCATGTTATGGATCAGTTGGGCTTAGATAAAAGCTGTTGAAACCCTTTACCCCGCTTGGATTTGGTTAATACTTGGTTTATTGGATGCGCACCATTGGATAGTACGTCACCATACTTTAAAACCGGTTCCCACCATTTTTTTCAGCATGACTTTTGATGAAAAACGGACTTTTTGGTTTTTCATGTTATGGATCAGTTGGGCTTAGATAAAAGCTTTTTGAAACCCTTTACCCCGCTTGGATTTGGTTAATACTTGGTTTATTGGATGCGCACCATTGGATAGTACGTCACCATACTTTAAAACCGGTTCCCACCATTTTTTTCAGCATGACTTTTGATGAAAAACGGACTTTTTGGTTTTTCATGTTATGGATCAGTTGGGCTTAGATAAAAGCTTTTTGAAACCCTTTACCCCGCTTGGATTTGGTTAATACTTGGTTTATTGGATGCGCACCATTGGATAGTACGTCACCATACTTTAAAACCGGTTCCCACCATTTTTTTCAGCATGACTTTTGATGAAAAACGGACTTTTTGGTTTTTCATGTTATGGATCAGTTGGGCTTAGATAAAAGCTGTTGAAACCCTTTACCCCGCTTGGATTTGGTTAATACTTGGTTTATTGGATGCGCACCATTGGATAGTACGTCACCATACTTTAAAACCGGTTCCCACCATTTTTTTCAGCATGACTTTTGATGAAAAACGGACTTTTTGGTTTTTCATGTTATGGATCAGTTGGGCTTAGATAAAAGCTTTTTGAAACCCTTTACCCCGCTTGGATTTGGTTAATACTTGGTTTATTGGATGCGCACCATTGGATAGTACGTCACCATACTTTAAAACCGGTTCCCACCATTTTTTTCAGCATGACTTTTGATGAAAAACGGACTTTTTGGTTTTTCATGTTATGGATCAGTTGGGCTTAGATAAAAGCTGTTGAAACCCTTTACCCCGCTTGGATTTGGTTAATACTTGGTTTATTGGATGCGCACCATTGGATAGTACGTCACCATACTTTAAAACCGGTTCCCACCATTTTTTTCAGCATGACTTTTGATGAAAAACGGACTTTTTGGTTTTTCATGTTATGGATCAGTTGGGCTTAGATAAAAGCTTTTTGAAACCCTTTACCCCGCTTGGATTTGGTTAATACTTGGTTTATTGGATGCGCACCATTGGATAGTACGTCACCATACTTTAAAACCGGTTCCCACCATTTTTTTCAGCATGACTTTTGATGAAAAACGGACTTTTTGGTTTTTCATGTTATGGATCAGTTGGGCTTAGATAAAAGCTGTTGAAACCCTTTACCCCGCTTGGATTTGGTTAATACTTGGTTTATTGGATGCGCACCATTGGATAGTACGTCACCATACTTTAAAACCGGTTCCCACCATTTTTTTCAGCATGACTTTTGATGAAAAACGGACTTTTTGGTTTTTCATGTTATGGATCAGTTGGGCTTAGATAAAAGCTTTTGAAACCCTTTACCCCGCTTGGATTTGGTTAATACTTGGTTTATTGGATGCGCACCATTGGATAGTACGTCACCATACTTTAAAACCGGTTCCCACCATTTTTTTCAGCATGACTTTTGATGAAAAACGGACTTTTTGGTTTTTCATGTTATGGATCAGTTGGGCTTAGATAAAAGCTGTTGAAACCCTTTACCCCGCTTGGATTTGGTTAATACTTGGTTTATTGGATGCGCACCATTGGATAGTACGTCACCATACTTTAAAACCGGTTCCCACCATTTTTTTCAGCATGACTTTTGATGAAAAACGGACTTTTTGGTTTTTCATGTTATGGATCAGTTGGGCTTAGATAAAAGCTTTTTGAAACCCTTTACCCCGCTTGGATTTGGTTAATACTTGGTTTATTGGATGCGCACCATTGGATAGTACGTCACCATACTTTAAAACCGGTTCCCACCATTTTTTTCAGCATGACTTTTGATGAAAAACGGACTTTTTGGTTTTTCATGTTATGGATCAGTTGGGCTTAGATAAAAGCTGTTGAAACCCTTTACCCCGCTTGGATTTGGTTAATACTTGGTTTATTGGATGCGCACCATTGGATAGTACGTCACCATACTTTAAAACCGGTTCCCACCATTTTTTTCAGCATGACTTTTGATGAAAAACGGACTTTTTGGTTTTTCATGTTATGGATCAGTTGGGCTTAGATAAAAGCTTTTTGAAACCCTTTACCCCGCTTGGATTTGGTTAATACTTGGTTTATTGGATGCGCACCATTGGATAGTACGTCACCATACTTTAAAACCGGTTCCCACCATTTTTTTCAGCATGACTTTTGATGAAAAACGGACTTTTTGGTTTTTCATGTTATGGATCAGTTGGGCTTAGATAAAAGCTTTTTGAAACCCTTTACCCCGCTTGGATTTGGTTAATACTTGGTTTATTGGATGCGCACCATTGGATAGTACGTCACCATACTTTAAAACCGGTTCCCACCATTTTTTTCAGCATGACTTTTGATGAAAAACGGACTTTTTGGTTTTTCATGTTATGGATCAGTTGGGCTTAGATAAAAGCTTTTTGAAACCCTTTACCCCGCTTGGATTTGGTTAATACTTGGTTTATTGGATGCGCACCATTGGATAGTACGTCACCATACTTTAAAACCGGTTCCCACCATTTTTTTCAGCATGACTTTTGATGAAAAACGGACTTTTTGGTTTTTCATGTTATGGATCAGTTGGGCTTAGATAAAAGCTTTTTGAAACCCTTTACCCCGCTTGGATTTGGTTAATACTTGGTTTATTGGATGCGCACCATTGGATAGTACGTCACCATACTTTAAAACCGGTTCCCACCATTTTTTTCAGCATGACTTTTGATGAAAAACGGACTTTTTGGTTTTTCATGTTATGGATCAGTTGGGCTTAGATAAAAGCTGTTTGAAACCCTTTACCCCGCTTGGATTTGGTTAATACTTGGTTTATTGGATGCGCACCATTGGATAGTACGTCACCATACTTTAAAACCGGTTCCCACCATTTTTTTCAGCATGACTTTTGATGAAAAACGGACTTTTTGGTTTTTCATGTTATGGATCAGTTGGGCTTAGATAAAAGCTTTTGAAACCCTTTACCCCGCTTGGATTTGGTTAATACTTGGTTTATTGGATGCGCACCATTGGATAGTACGTCACCATACTTTAAAACCGGTTCCCACCATTTTTTTCAGCATGACTTTTGATGAAAAACGGACTTTTTGGTTTTTCATGTTATGGATCAGTTGGGCTTAGATAAAAGCTTTTTGAAACCCTTTACCCCGCTTGGATTTGGTTAATACTTGGTTTATTGGATGCGCACCATTGGATAGTACGTCACCATACTTTAAAACCGGTTCCCACCATTTTTTTCAGCATGACTTTTGATGAAAAACGGACTTTTTGGTTTTTCATGTTATGGATCAGTTGGGCTTAGATAAAAGCTTTTTGAAACCCTTTACCCCGCTTGGATTTGGTTAATACTTGGTTTATTGGATGCGCACCATTGGATAGTACGTCACCATACTTTAAAACCGGTTCCCACCATTTTTTTCAGCATGACTTTTGATGAAAAACGGACTTTTTGGTTTTTCATGTTATGGATCAGTTGGGCTTAGATAAAAGCTTTTTGAAACCCTTTACCCCGCTTGGATTTGGTTAATACTTGGTTTATTGGATGCGCACCATTGGATAGTACGTCACCATACTTTAAAACCGGTTCCCACCATTTTTTTCAGCATGACTTTTGATGAAAAACGGACTTTTTGGTTTTTCATGTTATGGATCAGTTGGGCTTAGATAAAAGCTGTTGAAACCCTTTACCCCGCTTGGATTTGGTTAATACTTGGTTTATTGGATGCGCACCATTGGATAGTACGTCACCATACTTTAAAACCGGTTCCCACCATTTTTTTCAGCATGACTTTTGATGAAAAACGGACTTTTTGGTTTTTCATGTTATGGATCAGTTGGGCTTAGATAAAAGCTTTTTGAAACCCTTTACCCCGCTTGGATTTGGTTAATACTTGGTTTATTGGATGCGCACCATTGGATAGTACGTCACCATACTTTAAAACCGGTTCCCACCATTTTTTTCAGCATGACTTTTGATGAAAAACGGACTTTTTGGTTTTTCATGTTATGGATCAGTTGG
>JARLTB010000586.1:0-32010 GCA_030141615.1 Unio pictorum
CAGCCAATAAACCAAGTATTAACCAAATCCAAGCGGGGTAAAGGGTTTCAACAGCTTTTATCTAAGCCCAACTGATCCATAACATGAAAAACAAAAAAGTCCGTTTTTCATCAAAAGTCATGCTGAAAAAAATGGTGGGAACCGGTTTTAAAGTATGGTGACGTACTATCCAATGGTGCGCAGCCAATAAACCAAGTATTAACCAAATCCAAGCGGGGTAAAGGGTTTCAACAGCTTTTATCTAAGCCCAACTGATCCATAACATGAAAAACAAAAAAGTCCGTTTTTCATCAAAAGTCATGCTGAAAAAAATGGTGGGAACCGGTTTTAAAGTATGGTGACGTACTATCCAATGGTGCGCAGCCAATAAACCAAGTATTAACCAAATCCAAGCGGGGTAAAGGGTTTCAACAGCTTTTATCTAAGCCCAACTGATCCATAACATGAAAAACAAAAAAGTCCGTTTTTCATCAAAAGTCATGCTGAAAAAAATGGTGGGAACCGGTTTTAAAGTATGGTGACGTACTATCCAATGGTGCGCAGCCAATAAACCAAGTATTAACCAAATCCAAGCGGGGTAAAGGGTTTCAACAGCTTTTATCTAAGCCCAACTGATCCATAACATGAAAAACAAAAAAGTCCGTTTTTCATCAAAAGTCATGCTGAAAAAAATGGTGGGAACCGGTTTTAAAGTATGGTGACGTACTATCCAATGGTGCGCAGCCAATAAACCAAGTATTAACCAAATCCAAGCGGGGTAAAGGGTTTCAACAGCTTTTATCTAAGCCCAACTGATCCATAACATGAAAAACAAAAAAGTCCGTTTTTCATCAAAAGTCATGCTGAAAAAAATGGTGGGAACCGGTTTTAAAGTATGGTGACGTACTATCCAATGGTGCGCAGCCAATAAACCAAGTATTAACCAAATCCAAGCGGGGTAAAGGGTTTCAACAGCTTTTATCTAAGCCCAACTGATCCATAACATGAAAAACAAAAAAGTCCGTTTTTCATCAAAAGTCATGCTGAAAAAAATGGTGGGAACCGGTTTTAAAGTATGGTGACGTACTATCCAATGGTGCGCAGCCAATAAACCAAGTATTAACCAAATCCAAGCGGGGTAAAGGGTTTCAACAGCTTTTATCTAAGCCCAACTGATCCATAACATGAAAAACAAAAAAGTCCGTTTTTCATCAAAAGTCATGCTGAAAAAAATGGTGGGAACCGGTTTTAAAGTATGGTGACGTACTATCCAATGGTGCGCAGCCAATAAACCAAGTATTAACCAAATCCAAGCGGGGTAAAGGGTTTCAACAGCTTTTATCTAAGCCCAACTGATCCATAACATGAAAAACAAAAAAGTCCGTTTTTCATCAAAAGTCATGCTGAAAAAAATGGTGGGAACCGGTTTTAAAGTATGGTGACGTACTATCCAATGGTGCGCAGCCAATAAACCAAGTATTAACCAAATCCAAGCGGGGTAAAGGGTTTCAACAGCTTTTATCTAAGCCCAACTGATCCATAACATGAAAAACAAAAAAGTCCGTTTTTCATCAAAAGTCATGCTGAAAAAAATGGTGGGAACCGGTTTTAAAGTATGGTGACGTACTATCCAATGGTGCGCAGCCAATAAACCAAGTATTAACCAAATCCAAGCGGGGTAAAGGGTTTCAACAGCTTTTATCTAAGCCCAACTGATCCATAACATGAAAAACAAAAAAGTCCGTTTTTCATCAAAAGTCATGCTGAAAAAAATGGTGGGAACCGGTTTTAAAGTATGGTGACGTACTATCCAATGGTGCGCAGCCAATAAACCAAGTATTAACCAAATCCAAGCGGGGTAAAGGGTTTCAACAGCTTTTATCTAAGCCCAACTGATCCATAACATGAAAAACAAAAAAGTCCGTTTTTCATCAAAAGTCATGCTGAAAAAAATGGTGGGAACCGGTTTTAAAGTATGGTGACGTACTATCCAATGGTGCGCAGCCAATAAACCAAGTATTAACCAAATCCAAGCGGGGTAAAGGGTTTCAACAGCTTTTATCTAAGCCCAACTGATCCATAACATGAAAAACAAAAAAGTCCGTTTTTCATCAAAAGTCATGCTGAAAAAAATGGTGGGAACCGGTTTTAAAGTATGGTGACGTACTATCCAATGGTGCGCAGCCAATAAACCAAGTATTAACCAAATCCAAGCGGGGTAAAGGGTTTCAACAGCTTTTATCTAAGCCCAACTGATCCATAACATGAAAAACAAAAAAGTCCGTTTTTCATCAAAAGTCATGCTGAAAAAAATGGTGGGAACCGGTTTTAAAGTATGGTGACGTACTATCCAATGGTGCGCAGCCAATAAACCAAGTATTAACCAAATCCAAGCGGGGTAAAGGGTTTCAACAGCTTTTATCTAAGCCCAACTGATCCATAACATGAAAAACAAAAAAGTCCGTTTTTCATCAAAAGTCATGCTGAAAAAAATGGTGGGAACCGGTTTTAAAGTATGGTGACGTACTATCCAATGGTGCGCAGCCAATAAACCAAGTATTAACCAAATCCAAGCGGGGTAAAGGGTTTCAACAGCTTTTATCTAAGCCCAACTGATCCATAACATGAAAAACAAAAAAGTCCGTTTTTCATCAAAAGTCATGCTGAAAAAAATGGTGGGAACCGGTTTTAAAGTATGGTGACGTACTATCCAATGGTGCGCAGCCAATAAACCAAGTATTAACCAAATCCAAGCGGGGTAAAGGGTTTCAACAGCTTTTATCTAAGCCCAACTGATCCATAACATGAAAAACAAAAAAGTCCGTTTTTCATCAAAAGTCATGCTGAAAAAAATGGTGGGAACCGGTTTTAAAGTATGGTGACGTACTATCCAATGGTGCGCAGCCAATAAACCAAGTATTAACCAAATCCAAGCGGGGTAAAGGGTTTCAACAGCTTTTATCTAAGCCCAACTGATCCATAACATGAAAAACAAAAAAGTCCGTTTTTCATCAAAAGTCATGCTGAAAAAAATGGTGGGAACCGGTTTTAAAGTATGGTGACGTTCTATCCAATGGTGCGCAGCCAATAAACCAAGTATTAACCAAATCCAAGCGGGGTAAAGGGTTTCAACAGCTTTTATCTAAGCCCAACTGATCCATAACATGAAAAACAAAAAAGTCCGTTTTTCATCAAAAGTCATGCTGAAAAAAATGGTGGGAACCGGTTTTAAAGTATGGTGACGTACTATCCAATGGTGCGCAGCCAATAAACCAAGTATTAACCAAATCCAAGCGGGGTAAAGGGTTTCAACAGCTTTTATCTAAGCCCAACTGATCCATAACATGAAAAACAAAAAAGTCCGTTTTTCATCAAAAGTCATGCTGAAAAAAATGGTGGGAACCGGTTTTAAAGTATGGTGACGTACTATCCAATGGTGCGCAGCCAATAAACCAAGTATTAACCAAATCCAAGCGGGGTAAAGGGTTTCAACAGCTTTTATCTAAGCCCAACTGATCCATAACATGAAAAACAAAAAAGTCCGTTTTTCATCAAAAGTCATGCTGAAAAAAATGGTGGGAACCGGTTTTAAAGTATGGTGACGTACTATCCAATGGTGCGCAGCCAATAAACCAAGTATTAACCAAATCCAAGCGGGGTAAAGGGTTTCAACAGCTTTTATCTAAGCCCAACTGATCCATAACATGAAAAACAAAAAAGTCCGTTTTTCATCAAAAGTCATGCTGAAAAAAATGGTGGGAACCGGTTTTAAAGTATGGTGACGTACTATCCAATGGTGCGCAGCCAATAAACCAAGTATTAACCAAATCCAAGCGGGGTAAAGGGTTTCAACAGCTTTTATCTAAGCCCAACTGATCCATAACATGAAAAACAAAAAAGTCCGTTTTTCATCAAAAGTCATGCTGAAAAAAATGGTGGGAACCGGTTTTAAAGTATGGTGACGTACTATCCAATGGTGCGCAGCCAATAAACCAAGTATTAACCAAATCCAAGCGGGGTAAAGGGTTTCAACAGCTTTTATCTAAGCCCAACTGATCCATAACATGAAAAACAAAAAAGTCCGTTTTTCATCAAAAGTCATGCTGAATAAAATGGTGGGAACCGGTTTTAAAGTATGGTGACGTACTATCCAATGGTGCGCAGCCAATAAACCAAGTATTAACCAAATCCAAGCGGGGTAAAGGGTTTCAACAGCTTTTATCTAAGCCCAACTGATCCATAACATGAAAAACAAAAAAGTCCGTTTTTCATCAAAAGTCATGCTGAAAAAAATGGTGGGAACCGGTTTTAAAGTATGGTGACGTACTATCCAATGGTGCGCAGCCAATAAACCAAGTATTAACCAAATCCAAGCGGGGTAAAGGGTTTCAACAGCATTAATCTAAGCCCAACTGATCCATAACATGAAAAACAAAAAAGTCCGTTTTTCATCAAAAGTCATGCTGAAAAAAATGGTGGGAACCGGTTTTAAAGTATGGTGACGTACTATCCAATGGTGCGCAGCCAATAAACCAAGTATTAACCAAATCCAAGCGGGGTAAAGGGTTTCAACAGCTTTTATCTAAGCCCAACTGATCCATAACATGAAAAACAAAAAAGTCCGTTTTTCATCAAAAGTCATGCTGAAAAAAATGGTGGGAACCGGTTTTAAAGTATGGTGACGTACTATCCAATGGTGCGCAGCCAATAAACCAAGTATTAACCAAATCCAAGCGGGGTAAAGGGTTTCAACAGCTTTTATCTAAGCCCAACTGATCCATAACATGAAAAACAAAAAAGTCCGTTTTTCATCAAAAGTCATGCTGAAAAAAATGGTGGGAACCGGTTTTAAAGTATGGTGACGTACTATCCAATGGTGCGCAGCCAATAAACCAAGTATTAACCAAATCCAAGCGGGGTAAAGGGTTTCAACAGCTTTTATCTAAGCCCAACTGATCCATAACATGAAAAACAAAAAAGTCCGTTTTTCATCAAAAGTCATGCTGAAAAAAATGGTGGGAACCGGTTTTAAAGTATGGTGACGTACTATCCAATGGTGCGCAGCCAATAAACCAAGTATTAACCAAATCCAAGCGGGGTAAAGGGTTTCAACAGCTTTTATCTAAGCCCAACTGATCCATAACATGAAAAACAAAAAAGTCCGTTTTTCATCAAAAGTCATGCTGAAAAAAATGGTGGGAACCGGTTTTAAAGTATGGTGACGTACAATCCAATGGTGCGCAGCCAATAAACTAAGTATTAACCAAATCCAAGCGGGGTAAAGGGTTTCAACAGCTTTTATCTAAGCCCAACTGATCCATAACATGAAAAACAAAAAAGTCCGTTTTTCATCAAAAGTCATGCTGAAAAAAATGGTGGGAACCGGTTTTAAAGTATGGTGACGTACTATCCAATGGTGCGCAGCCAATAAACCAAGTATTAACCAAATCCAAGCGGGGTAAAGGGTTTCAACAGCTTTTATCTAAGCCCAACTGATCCATAACATGAAAAACAAAAAAGTCCGTTTTTCATCAAAAGTCATGCTGAAAAAAATGGTGGGAACCGGTTTTAAAGTATGGTGACGTACTATCCAATGGTGCGCAGCCAATAAACCAAGTATTAACCAAATCCAAGCGGGGTAAAGGGTTTCAACAGCTTTTATCTAAGCCCAACTGATCCATAACATGAAAAACAAAAAAGTCCGTTTTTCATCAAAAGTCATGCTGAAAAAAATGGTGGGAACCGGTTTTAAAGTATGGTGACGTACTATCCAATGGTGCGCAGCCAATAAACCAAGTATTAACCAAATCCAAGCGGGGTAAAGGGTTTCAACAGCTTTTATCTAAGCCCAACTGATCCATAACATGAAAAACAAAAAAGTCCGTTTTTCATCAAAAGTCATGCTGAAAAAAATGGTGGGAACCGGTTTTAAAGTATGGTGACGTACTATCCAATGGTGCGCAGCCAATAAACCAAGTATTAACCAAATCCAAGCGGGGTAAAGGGTTTCAACAGCTTTTATCTAAGCCCAACTGATCCATAACATGAAAAACAAAAAAGTCCGTTTTTCATCAAAAGTCATGCTGAAAAAAATGGTGGGAACCGGTTTTAAAGTATGGTGACGTACTATCCAATGGTGCGCAGCCAATAAACCAAGTATTAACCAAATCCAAGCGGGGTAAAGGGTTTCAACAGCTTTTATCTAAGCCCAACTGATCCATAATATGAAAAACAAAAAAGTCCGTTTTTCATCAAAAGTCATGCTGAAAAAAATGGTGGGAACCGGTTTTAAAGTATGGTGACGTACTATCCAATGGTGCGCAGCCAATAAACCAAGTATTAACCAAATCCAAGCGGGGTAAAGGGTTTCAACAGCTTTTATCTAAGCCCAACTGATCCATAACATGAAAAACAAAAAAGTCCGTTTTTCATCAAAAGTCATGCTGAAAAAAATGGTGGGAACCGGTTTTAAAGTATGGTGACGTACTATCCAATGGTGCGCAGCCAATAAACCAAGTATTAACCAAATCCAAGCGGGGTAAAGGGTTTCAACAGCTTTTATCTAAGCCCAACTGATCCATAACATGAAAAACAAAAAAGTCCGTTTTTCATCAAAAGTCATGCTGAAAAAAATGGTGGGAACCGGTTTTAAAGTATGGTGACGTACTATCCAATGGTGCGCAGCCAATAAACCAAGTATTAACCAAATCCAAGCGGGGTAAAGGGTTTCAACAGCTTTTATCTAACCCCAACTGATCCATAACATGAAAAACAAAAAAGTCCGTTTTTCATCAAAAGTCATGCTGAAAAAAATGGTGGGAACCGGTTTTAAAGTATGGTGACGTACTATCCAATGGTGCGCAGCCAATAAACCAAGTATTAACCAAATCCAAGCGGGGTAAAGGGTTTCAACAGCTTTTATCTAAGCCCAACTGATCCATAACATGAAAAACAAAAAAGTCCGTTTTCATCAAAAGTCATGCTGAAAAAAATGGTGGGAACCGGTTTTAAAGTATGGTGACGTACTATCCAATGGTGCGCAGCCAATAAACCAAGTATTAACCAAATCCAAGCGGGGTAAAGGGTTTCAACAGCTTTTATCTACGCCCAACTGATCCATAACATGAAAAACAAAAAAGTCCGTTTTTCATCAAAAGTCATGCTGAAAAAAATGGTGGGAACCGGTTTTAAAGTATGGTGACGTACTATCCAATGGTGCGCAGCCAATAAACCAAGTATTAACCAAATCCAAGCGGGGTAAAGGGTTTCAACAGCTTTTATCTAAGCCCAACTGATCCATAACATGAAAAACAAAAAAGTCCGTTTTTCATCAAAATTCATGCTGAAAAAAATGGTGGGAACCGGTTTTAAAGTATGGTGACGTACTATCCAATGGTGCGCAGCCAATAAACCAAGTATTAACCAAATCCAAGCGGGGTAAAGGGTTTCAACAGCTTTTATCTAAGCCCAACTGATCCATAACATGAAAAACAAAAAAGTCCGTTTTTCATCAAAAGTCATGCTGAAAAAAATGGTGGGAACCGGTTTTAAAGTATGGTGACGTACTATCCAATGGTGCGCAGCCAATAAACCAAGTATTAACCAAATCCAAGCGGGGTAAAGGGTTTCAACAGCTTTTATCTAAGCCCAACTGATCCATAACATGAAAAACAAAAAAGTCCGTTTTTCATCAAAAGTCATGCTGAAAAAAATGGTGGGAACCGGTTTTAAAGTATGGTGACGTACTATCCAATGGTGCGCAGCCAATAAACCAAGTATTAACCAAATCCAAGCGGGGTAAAGGGTTTCAACAGCTTTTATCTAAGCCCAACTGATCCATAACATGAAAAGCAGCAGAGAGGGTGAACCTCACAACTTTTCGAGCGTCGATTTGGAAATCTGAGGCTTCCACCAAATAGTAAAAAAAATAGCGTCTATTCGATAAAATAAGATTTCCTTATATACGCCAACGTCGTTGTCATCCACCCTCTCTGCTGCTGCAAATGTTTCATTTGTGGTTAATAATTCTTTTACGAGTTCAACCAAATATTTGATCGAGTCCGATACGATATCGTGTCCGAGGATCATGTAAATTTATTGTTATAAATCCGTGCGGAGTCGACTGAGCGTTACTAAAGAAATTTTTAAATTGATTGAAGTCCATATCAGAGCACCATGTCTGCCAAATATTTCGAAGCGTATGAGTATCAACGCCGTTAAATACACACAGTAAGTTACAGTTGTCTCTAATCACTTTTGGAATCTGAGTGTATCGTTGAGTGACATATATCACGTCAGTGTTTTTGTGCCTGCCTCTGGAAAATATTCTAGCTGGGTTTTTTTGATTGTCTAACATCACATCGTCGTATACGACTAAATTGTTAATGCTCCCATCAAGGTCATCCACGGATGGCGCCTCGTCAATATCAGTTATAAAATCAATGGTATTCTCACCTTTAATTTCTGATGCATTCTCGTTAAAATCCTTTAACACTTCATAGCATCGTTGATCATCTACGCTAGGAGCAATTAAATACAACTTATCCCACTTCATCCATCTCATTATTAAATTGAGCAACAATTGAGTCTTGCCGGATCCAGATGGCCCGATTATAATTGCACGGATAGAGTTTGGTAGCGCTGCATGATGCTTAACTGGTTCTCTTATTTTAGTCGCTGAAAAATCAATTATATTCATATCTCTATACATAAATTATGGATCTATATTGTGTGAAGTGTAAAACGCGTACTAGCACAAATGATGTGACGACGGTTACAACTAAAAATAACAGATCAGCACTAACTGGTAGATGTGCAACATGTGGTATTAAAAAGTTCAGATTTGTTTCTACAAAATCAAAGATTTTACAATCCGGAGATGTTTTAAAAAAAAACGAGGAGGTGATATCGCAGCCAAATTGGCAAAGCTCCCTGGAACCCCATGGGCAAAGTACCCCGGAGAAAAGCACCTTCCAGGATATAGCTACTGTGGCCCCGGAACACGATTAGATATCAGACTTGATGATCAAAATCAACCCCGACCCGGCGAGTATCCGATAAACGCTATTGATAAGGCGTGTCATGCTCATGATGTTGCATATAAAAGCAGTAATCTGCAAAACAGGCATCTCGCGGATGTGAAATTAATTCATGCGTTAAATGCTGTTCCTGATAAATCTTTGAAAGAAAAATTGGCTTCGTGGTTGGTAAAATCAGCTATTAAAGGCAAATTGATGATGGGCGCTGGTAATTAATAATATGGAATCTATTTATTATTCTCCGAGGGGATACTGGAGGGGTAACGCTGCAATCAATAAACTCGCCAACGCCGCAAAAGTGAAAAAGGCTACTGCGGCTAATTGGTTATCCAAACAGGCTATATGGCAAATTTATCTACCGCGTCCTAAACAAATCAATTTCTCGCATTTTGATGTGACTGTCCCTAATGAAGTTCATCAGGCTGATTTATTGTTTTTACCACATGACAACGGTTACAAATACGCGCTAACCGTAGTTGACGTTGCTAGTCGATACAAACAAGCAGAACCGCTAAAAACAAAATCATCACCTGAAGTTGCTTCTGCATTTGAAAAGATTTATCGACGAGGCCCTCTACGCTGGCCAAATCTGTTACAAGTTGATCCTGGCAAGGAATTTCAAGGCGCTGTTTTATCAGCGATGAAACATCACAATGTCACCATCAGACAAGGACATACTGCACTACATCGCGATCAGGCAATTGTTGAACGATTTAATCGGACTCTTGCTGAACGGTTATTTGGATATCAATACGCGAAGGAGTTTATTCAGGATAAAAGATCCCGTGAATGGGTTAAGAGATTACCAGCTGTGATTACCGCGCTCAATAACGAGATTACTCGAAAAATTAACATGAAACCTGTCAACGCGATTAAGAAAGCGTCTATACCAAAAATGGAAATCCAAGGAATTTCACAAAAAGATTTCAAAGAACCAATTCTTGGTAGTAATGTCACTGTAAGGTACTTATACGAACCAGGAGAGCTTGAGGGTGGTAAAAAAAGAGCTACCGATCCTATTTGGAGTGTTACTGCACACAAGATATCTACTATAACACGATCTACGGGTAGACCAGCAATCTATAAACTGGATTCAACTGCTCCTCAGCGAGGATTTACTCGACAACAACTACAGGTAATCCCCGAGGATACTCAATTACCACCGCGTGGTCTTAACTAGCACCCGATGCCAGAGGCATTGTGCTTGCACCTCTGCGTCTGTTGCACTCAAGACAAGTCAGCATAACGTTATCTTTGATATGACCAATGCTGCTATTCTTTCTGTCTACGGTAAATTGGCGAGGATCTTTATCCGAATACTGCCAACGCATTATACAATTGCAACTCGCGCAGTGATTATTCTGTTGTTGCTTCAGCGTAGTTATTAATTCAGCATCAATGTCAAATTTTCTATTATTTTTTTTATCCTGTTGTTTATAACCAGAGAGTTTTTTTCTGATTATATCCTTGACGTTGTCGGCGTTGATTGTGGTGTCATCATCGCCACAAATGATTTCATCATCGCCACTGGCTTCGCCAACGACAACTCTTCGAAGCTGATTTATTCTTCGTACTCTGGATACTGCGAGATAGACTAAATTCGACCATTCGATGCGATTATCTACCATCCAAACAATTGTATCTGATATAGTTAATCCCTGTGAAGAATGTATCGTCGCTGCGTATCCTAGCGTCCATGGGGATTTATTAGCACGCAATGCATTTTCGACGACGCTGATATCAACCAGCACAATATCATTTAACACGAGAATCTGCTTTTCACTCTTCCCTGGAATATCAACTTCAATATTCTGCTTTCGTGTATCCGAAGGCCTATAACACAACGGTACTGGAAGTGTTGCAAATTTTTCTTTATGCGTTTCAAATAACTTCATCTGAAGTGTGTCTCTGACTATTTTTCTACTTGCTACTATCAAATCATTTGGTCTCCACGTTTCCCAGAAATCATTCATGGGAGTTTCTGAAATTATTTCACGCGCTATTTCGCATTGGATTTTATCCGGTTGTAATCTAATCAGTGCTTTGAACTCGCGTAATTGTTCATCAAGTGATCTATGGTCGGTATTAATTTCTTCATAATAGTCTACAGAACCCTTTAGCCATTCATGTGGAGATCCACCGACAAATGGTGGTGGTTGGCCGTGATCACCGCACATGACGACTTTTGTGTTTTTGTTTAACAACCACTCGAGAAATGTTTGTAATACTCTCAACGATACCGTGCATATTTCATCCCAAATTATGATTTCAGGAATGAATTTATCACCCATTCGATCAGGGGTCCATTCATCGCCTTTCCATCGAAAGAAACTATGATAAGTACAGGCATTTACCCCTCGCTGTATCATCTCTCTGGCGAGTCTGTGAGTCGGTGTTAACACAATCATGTTTGTGAAATCCGTAGGATTTTTCCGACGATATAATTCAATTGCACGAGTTGTCTTTCCTGACCCACCACAACCGTTTAAATAAACTGTCTTGTATCTACATATTGGATCAGATACCGGTGGTGCATTAGAAAATTCTGATTGAATCTCATCACATTTTAAGTACTTTTCATCCATGGTAACATCTGCCGATTCACAATACTCATGTAGCGTCTCCTTTTTAAATCTCCAACCCCCCCACGCTTCCTCCTGGGATGTGAATTTAGCTACATCTGATTTGTATTTATTGTGTATATACATCGAATCAGTAGCTACTCTAACCGCGGTATTAGGAAATCTATTTATCATCGAAAATAAATTGATAGAAGCATAAGCTAGCATAGAACTTCTCAAATGTGTGTACTGGGAATTATATCCATCACAGTAGGTAACAACCGTACCCAATTTCTCACCATTGGATAGAAAAGCATCCTTACGGGATACAAGTTTTCCCTGTTTCGTTAAATCCGTTACAAGAAAATCGTATTCAGCGACGTCTATGATCAACCGCGAGGAAAATTTTGCATTGTCGTATCTTCCACCCTGGGTAAATTTACCGATTATTCTTCGTCCAAAATCCTTTGCTTGTTCTTTTTTAATTTCAAATAACTTCTTAGACCAATTCATGATTTGTTCTTCATTGAAATCAGGGAATTGTTTTCGCAATTCGCTGATTATACGATCTAGATCGGGTTGTGGTAGCCAAACTTCTTTCTGAGCTCGATAGCATATAATAGCTTCGGAAACAATCAACGATATCAGCATGCCACAATCAATCATATATCGTAGTAACACTATTGGCATCCAGGCCTTTTCAGATAGGTGTCTACCGAGCCAAACATAACTACACGGATGTAACCCTGTAGCGAGTTCAAATGATATCACACGAGCGAATCCGGTTAAATCAAAATCAGGTAATGGTCCATTAATCCTAACACGAGTCATTTCATGCGTGGGGTGTCCAAATCGTTTAAAATAGTTACTACATTCTCCATACCCGAGAAAACTTCCAGGATAACACGCGGATATATCAATTGAAATCATACCGTCACGATGGTATTTTGTATTCCACAGTCCTCCATGACCAAATTCGATGCAACTCAATTTAACGTCCTCGAGAAAATCACTTCGTGTTGGACGCCAGGAGTTTTTTTCTCTTGCGAAGTGAGCTACCACTGAAGAAATAGTAAAACTATCCGTGAGTAGTTTTTCATGGAAACTCTCTGGTGAAAAATCATTAGCGATTTTTCTCATTCTGTTATCTAATTCTTCAACGCGATATAATTCACCATTTGGTCTTACAAATTGATCGAATCCTGATTCGGAACCAGCACTGCTAAGTAACCACACTGACACAGGGTCCTCTTTACACAACGCATGAATAGCATCAAATAATTTCTCTTCATAGAAAACATCCCCGGAAAATTCCGGGGGGATATATCTCACGATTCGTTCTCGTGGAAATATTGTTACCGCAGGTGTCCACGCGTGTTCGTTATGATCAATAATTTGTATTGGCGCTCCTTGTAATCTATATTTCGGTTCGTGTAATACTTCCCCGGTTATTGTCGTTACTGATATTGGGAATTTTAATAATGTCTCTAATTTAGCTATATCAGAAATCTTTGCACCGTGCTGTTTCACTGTCAGTTCCCATTCTGTTATTTTCCTACGTCGCAGATCAGTTAGTTTATTTCCTCGGGATGCATTTGTGAAGTGTTCCATTACCCGTGTTGCTACACAATTGAGCCTTAACGAAGTCAATGGTGAATATTTCATAGGAGCTAGTTTTGCAATATCGGGTTTATCATTTAACGGATATATCCCATAAACGATTGCTGTTACGGGATAAGATCTCTCGTAGTATGGTTTGTCAATTCCAGTTAGAATTCCTGGTTTGGAATCTCTACTTACAATGACAGTTTTTTTATCCTTGAGGATTGGTTCAAATTTATCCCTGATAATCCATTTGCCTTCGACTTCGATAATGAATTTTATTCTGAAAAAATACTTTTGTTGGGAATTGCTTTGTTTGGGAATTGCTTTGCTTGAAATCTTTTGGATTTCCACCTTTGGATTTCCACCTTTGGATTTCTCATGGGAATTGCTTTGTTTGGGAATTGCTTTGCTTGAAATCTTTTGGATTTCCACCTTTGGATTTCCACCTTTGGATTTTACGCCAAGGTGTGAAATTATCTCAGCTGCTCTTTTATCGTTCATAGTAGCATCGATGATGGGTACATTGACATCATCATTGATAATTCGAAATGTCGACCAACAGTATGCTGCACCGTCTCGGTAGAATTCATTAAAACACTCCCTGATTTTACCGAGTATAGTTCTATCACCGATTAGACGTTTTGGTGTATTAGAGACTCTATCAAGATTGAATTTAGTATTTTTCCAGGGCTTAATTTTCGATAATCTTTGGAACTCCCTATCAAGATTGAATTTAGTATTTTTCCAGGGCTTAATTTTCGATAATCTTTGGAACTCCCTAGCAAGATTGAATTTAGTATTTTTCAAGGGCTTAATTTTCGATAATCTTTGGAACTCCTCCATGTTATAATTAAAACAAGTATTTAAATAGAAAAATATAGTATAATGAATCACTGTAAGTGGCTTATGATTGGATCAACAACCCCGTGTAACAAATCATGCAGAAGCGAATTCTGTGGGTATCATATGCAAAGCGTTAGGCGAGGAAGTTTTGGCCCTCTCCCATGCCTCCAATGTGGGGTGGGCGTTAGAGGAAAATCGCAGTTGTGTCTTGCTTGTGGGGGTAAACGATACAGGGAACTAAAACGCTATTATGACAAACGAATCAATGACTCCGTCCTTGATAAAATCAAGGACAAAATCATCAAAACCCCGCAAGATTATATCAAGAGGTTTATAATAAATTAGACAAATAGTATTATTATACAAATGAGCCAAGATTTCAGACCTCATCCAGTGCTTGTTAATTACGAAGCCTCCAGTGATGGTGTTGTCAGGCACCGCAGACTAAAAAAAACGGTTGGATATCTGAATAATATGGGTTATTTGTTGTTTAGTGCTAGAAATAAAACATATCTTTGTCACAGAATTATTTTTGAATGTCATAACGGATTAATCGAAGACGGATTTGTGATTGATCACATAAATGGCGTGAAGACTGATAATTGTCTTGAGAATCTTCAAGCCGTCTCACAAAGTCTGAATGCAAAATTAGGTGGAACAGGCAAATATGCAAAACGTCCTAGGGGAGTTAAATCGTTTGATTTAGAAACCAGCGAGGAGAGAATCTTTCATTCGATAAACGAAGCCAGTAGATACTTTGACATTTGCGTGCCTTCAATTCGATTTGTTGCACAAAATTTAATTAAAACATCTCTGTCTAAAAAAAATGGTCATAAAGTAAGATTCGTATACACCTGAAACGATTCAAGGGAGATAAATCCCCATGGACAAATCCAACCACTCAAAACACTCTACCTACTAAGTTCCCTTGTATTATGACGTCAAAGGAATTTGTCGCCTGCTATATTACCTGTACTTGACTAGGCGTGCCCACGTGACTGTAATGGAGATCGATAGAGAATAAAACTTTTTATTGTCGCTTGTGGGCTAAAACTGTATTATTTATTTAAGCTAACTCGTTCTTTTCAGTACAAAATTTTTTATTTATCTACATATCTCATGTGTGGGGGGTGGGTGGACTAGCAGTAAAGCAGACAGCTAACTCGTTCTTTTCAGTACAGACGTTCTTTATAATCTACGCATTACCTATGTTCGCTCAGCCGGAACGCGAGTGTTTCCTATTCATTGAAGCAGGTGGGCGTGGTTAAAATTCCTTGTATACAGCTCTTTATGAATGTATTTTATCTAGAGAATTATAACAGAGTATATAAAACGCTGTTTTATTTAACAACTAAAATGTTGCAGCATAAAATTGTCTGTTTTAAAAATCTCTTATTGTTAAGTATATCAGAAGATATATATATATTAAAAAATCTCTATTCTGTATGACAGCTCCGTGGTGTAATGGTATATCGTGTTTGTCTTGTAAACATAGATCTATCAACTACGTGTTCGGTCCCCATAGCAGATACATTATTTGATGGCGAAACGGAAGATGTTTTCTATTAATTGGGGGGGGAGGGGCGATCCCCCTCAGCCAAACCGACATTGTAACTCATGCTATCGCATTCTCGGTAGCGTGGGTTGGTGTTTTTTTCCAACTCATGCAACCATGAATTCGATTTCATGGGTTGCCAAGTTGGTTTGGTTTACCACGCCCACATCATTACCATCATCGTTCCATTGAATTATAATCCATCCTTAATTAAGTACATGTTATGCCTAAAATTTGCCGCAACACTCGAGCGGAGATATATATGGCATTGTGCCGTCCATGTTGTGACGTCCCCCCAAAGCATATCTTCTGGGCGGTCTAAGATGGCGTTTGCCACCTTAGGCCTCCCGCCGGAGATGTATGTTTCGGGTTCCCTTGGGCTTACTTGGATGCGAAGGCAACCAAGGAGTTCCAAAGATGTGTTGTCGTAAACCTCTGGGTCTCTCTGACGTCATAGGGCGCCAGCGAGATTGCCAAATGAGTGTTTTTTGTTTTGTTTTTTTTTTAATAATTAGAGATATAGTATACTATATTTATATAAAACTATAAATAATGGATATCAATGATGTAAATGCTATAATTGCTGAAATTTCAATTTTAAAAAATAAAGGGGTATTATTATCTGAAGATCTTGACGCTGACAAGATTGCCTCGGAATATGAAGACATTGAGTATCAGTGTAGTAAGGGTCGTTATGTTTTACCCAAGATGTACAGGCTCGTGAAAGGAATTCAAAAATCCATCAATGCTTGTTTGTATGGTAACGACATTAATGTATTCATAACGCTATTTAGCACCGTTGAAGCAATACGTCAAAAGCTCGGCCAAGAGTATCAAAAACGAGCTGAAATTAGTTCTAAGGTTCGTGATCTTAGAAAAATGTTAAACGAGGAAAAACCCGTATCTTAACCACGTGAGCGTTACTATAAAATAGGCTTTCAGTAATTTTTATTAAAAATAAATTTTTTTTTAGCGTTTTTTGTAACACTTACATAGGATTTTCTCCTGAAAGGATACTCAGCAGTCTGGACTTGCCCATGCAGTTATGTGCATAATGGATGATCTGGTCGTAGTAGCAAGTAATCACCGCGACGCCTCCATTTTCACGTAGTTGTTCTTGTTGCCGCGTCGTTAACACAAATCGTTCATCGCCGTTCTCAGATATTACAATTCTGAAACCCCCAGCGATGTTATTTCTGAAACATTCGCGGATAGCGTCGTACAGTTTAACCCTGTCGAAGATGAATACGTTAGCTTGATGGTACATTATTTAATAACTAAGTTATTTAATAACTAAGCTTTTAATTGTGATAGTTTTACATTTGAAAATTTAGTTCACAAACAATATATGGTTGGTGAATCGCTTACAACTAAATTAACCCGAGAGCGGCTAGCAGCAATTAAAAAGTTTATACCGGTTCGAGACAGACTTCGCGAGAAACTTCAACAACGACAACAAGCGCAGACTGACTTTTCTGTGTCAAGTGAACAACTGTTTACTCCGATAACAAGTGCGACCAAAGATGTGAAAACAGCAACTGAACGAGCAATATACGGAGATATTCCTAAGGAAGGCAAGCGACGAGAAGTGCCTGTTCTTGGTGTGCTTGAAAAGATAGCAGCAGAGACCGGACAAACACGCGCAGGAATACAACAGCTATCCAGTGATATAAAAACTCAACGCGAGTATGAACGACTAGCTGATATTGATGATTCTGCGCCTGAAACTCAACCTGTTGATGTCGTCACCCCAAGAGGTGTTTCCTTTATAGACAAACTCACCGAAGGAGCTATAGCAGAAATCAAACGACCTCAATTAATAAAACCCGAACATTATAAGATTTTTGGTAATTTTGCCGCCCAAAGCTTTCATTCCAGAAAAAACTTTTTAAAAGACGAGTATAAGAACAGTAGAATAAGCCGAGATGAATGGGCTGATTGGTTGTATAAAACGAATAGGGGGGTTGGCCGTTTAAATAAAAGAGAATTGGGATATAAAGAATTTAGAAAGGGAATTGAAGAGTATGATGAAACTGGTACAACTGAGAAAACAAGCGGAAAAGGATATTCGATTGGAAATCTAAAGGATGTCTTTGACTCTACAGTGACATGCCCTGGTAACATTCTAAGTGATATATCAAGGTTAGAGGTTCTCATCGGAGGGAAACGAGCCGGAAATAACTCACCGGAAGTAATTAATGAAGCAGCTGATATCTGTAGACGATTATTTGCCGGCGGTATCATGGACATTGATGTATATCGAGAACTTATTGCTGAATTAGTTGAAAATCACAACGATGACAACGTCATTGATGATGAAAATCCAATGGATGTAAGCGATTAATCACTAATTGAAAAACTACTAGTTTTATAACAAGATGATTATACACTACAACCATGATAAACCAGTAAGCGTCTACGTGGTGAACTCACGATTGCCTGTTTATAGAGCATATTACGGAGATGGTTTCGGCAATACCATTGCGGGGTTATTTACAAGAATGGCTCCCAAGGTGGCGCCGTTAGCTAAACAATTATCAATGAAAGCCATTGATGCTATCCGTGATAAGGGAATCAATTTCGTTGGAAATCTTGGCTGAAAGGCATTTTCTGCCGCGAAAGATAAAATAGCATCATTGGTGCGAAAGAAACCAGGAATGACTTCGTCAGTGGTGAAACCAGGAATGACTTCGTCATTAGTGCTGCCATCAACTACAGTGATGCCTGCAAAAATCAGCAAAGCAATAAATAACGCAGTGGAAGAAAAACTAGCGCAATTGACTTCGTCACCACCGGTAACAGATAGCGCTATCATGAACGCGATAGCAGGAAGTGGTTTGAAACAAAAAAGAAATTCGAAGAATTTTCAACGACGATGATTATTGCTTTGCAATTCACCAATTGAAAACACTAGTAATGTTATAAATGTTTAAACGAACAGCTGATCCCGCGTTAGATATGGAAGCCCCAGTGCGCAAAGATGATTCCGTCCGCGATTATCAATACTATTCCTATCATGCAATACAACCCGACCTACGATCGCGAATTGAACTTCAAGTTCAAGATACCAGTAAATACTTTTTGCCGTGTGAAGCATTTATTGAAATCGAGGGAAAACTCGTAACAAATGTTGCAGCTGATACACCATATGAAAATGATCCAAATATCCGAGTTGGTTTTGTTAATAATGGTATAATGGCGTTATTTGAAAGTGCAAGATATCTCATTGATGGAAAAGAGATTGAATCAATAGACCGCGAGGTTGATGTTGCAACAACAATAATCGGGTTAGCAAGATACTCCGATGATTATACAAGATCGGCTGGTCCGTCTATGATGTTTGCAAAGGATACCTCTGATAACGCTGACCACCTTCAATACATTAAAGTGTTAACACCGCAAGACACTTCAGTTGATAATCAACGAGAAGCAACTAATCCAGAACGTCGAGCTAGACCAGGAGCTGCGTTTGATATTCTTGGAGGCGTTAATGGTAATTTCAATTTAGGATTTGCAACACGAAAATTAGCATTGCAAGAACAGCAGCGATATTTTTCATGTGCGATTCCACTCCATCATATATTTGGATTCTGCAGAAATGTAAGAAAGGTCATCTATGGAGCCAAACACACAATCGCGTTAGTGCGAAAAGGCAATGACAATGATGCAATTTGGCGTACTGGTGCCGCTGATGGTAAAGTTGTTTTGAGTAAAATAGTATTATGGATGCCAGTAATGACTCCATCAATTACCACGGAAGAGCGGCTGCTCTCATTTATGGAAACCGGTGGTAAATCATTGCTAAGTTGGCTAACAACAACGACTGATGCTAAAGAGGATAATGTTAATAGCACATTTACATGGCACCTGGCATCAAAACAAGGCGTTTCAGCTCCACGTCATATATTTATAGCGCTGCAGAATAGGAATCGATTAGGTTCCCAAGAACGCAGTCATATGATATTTGATCGATTAGGGGTAAGTGAGGTTTCACTGAGAATAAACGGACAACAAGAACCATCTGAGGATATACAGCTTAATTACGGAAACAACCAAATAGCACGTGTGTATCATCGGATGCTGTCATATATGGGTCGTGATCAAAATGTTGATACCGGTTTGCAAATATCGCAACTCGATTTTAAGAATTTGTATCCAATTTATTACTTTTCACTGGAACATCTTGATTTAACAAGGCAATCCGTCGTCGACATACATTTTAGAGCTCGTATAGATCCTGGTGGTGTTGATTATAGAGCGATTGCTGTTATTCTCAGCGACAAATCAATGTTGTTAGAAGGGGCTGGCGGACGAATGAGAATCGTTGATGCACCAGTGGAAAATCTATGATTGAAATCGTAAACGATTTTCACAATTAGATCAATTGAAAGCATAAATGTGTTTTACAATAAAATGCCATATAGTGTTGTTAGTGTCAAGCTGACTGATGGTCAGGTCAAGAAATTAAAATCAAAATCCGCTAAAGAATGTGGAACCACAATAACGTTAAAACCAGCGCAGATGTCTGGCGGTACACATAAAATATCATTAACGGATCGTCAAATAAAACATTTTAATGATGCAATGAAAAATAAGCGAGGAGTTCAAATAGAATTTTCAAAAGCCGCAGTCGCGAACATGATAAAATCAGGTGGTATATTTCCATTGTTAGCCGCAATACCAGCATTGATTGCAGCGGCTGCCCCAGCGGTGGCGAAAGCGGCAGCGTTGGGAGCCGTTGGTACCGCGGCAGGGATGGCGTTGAAAAAGGCAACTGGGAAAGGATATAAAAAAAAGGGAAAGGGGTTGTACCTACCAGGAACCCCGTATTCATGGTACAGCGGGAAATCCGTGAACGGATCGGGTCTAAGAAGAATACCAGGAACGGTTTATTAATTGAAAAATCTTCGATTTCCGAACCTATGGTTCCTATGTCCAATTTTGATTTAATTGATGCTGCTAAAAAAACTAGCGATAAAAAACTTCAGAGGGGTTTTTATGAGAGATCAATTACCAAGAAAACCAAATAACGTTGAAACCGGTATCATCAATCTTGATAACAGCAGCGGATCGGGAACTCACTGGGTTGCATACGCGATTGATCCACGTGGAATTGTCTTTTTCGATTCATATGGGTTAGCTCCACCAAGCGAGTTTATGCGGTATATAAATTCTTCGATGAAACTCAAAAAGTTTCCGATTTTTTATTCCACGCTGCCAACACAACAATTAAATGATCCACCGATATGCGGCCGTGAAGTATTAAATGTCCTCGCGGAGATTTCATTAAAATCCTTTGGATCTCCGTGGAAACCACCTCATCTGGTTGTAAACGAATACACGAGTGGGAAATTACAAGGATCAATAAATTGAAAACACAAGTTACGATAACAATAATGATTGATATTTGGGGACAATCTCTGTCAATGTCGGAACCCACCGCGGAAACATCTGCGGGTTCTATCGAGGATGTAAAAAAAATAATTGAAGATGAAATCGCTGAGATGTTAAATTTAATAGATGTTGACCCGAACGAATTAGTTGTATTTCAAGATCGCCAGGGTAAATTGAAAAGCAGTAATATATCCGTGAATGACATTTTGATACGGCAGAGCGATGCCGCTGAAAACTCTATTGCGCTTTATTCCAACGGTGGACGACTTAAACCAGGTGCACTTGTGTCTACGATCACCGACGCGATTGCTACCAACGAACGTGAGCTGAATGATCTTATACGAGGTTATAATAATTTTCGCAAAAATGTTATACATAAATTCTTTGGAACCCCGCTTGTGGTTGGCATGACTCTCGCTGAAATTAAAGACTTGTTGAATTCATTCTTCGCTAACAAGGAAGCTGGAAGGATGATGACTGCTTCAGAAATCAAGGCAAATTATCTCGAGATTTCTAAACTAATAGAAGATCAAAAACCCACTAACGACGTAGTTGTTAAGTTTTTTGGAACCCCACTTGTGGCTGGCATGACTCTCGCTGAAATTAGCGAGTTTATCGGCAAGCACACTCACAATGCCTACATCGCTAATAGTTTCTTTGGTGTCCCAGCTACATCTACAATGACTCTCAAAGATATTAATATGTTTATGGTGAGACAAACAACACTTAATACCATCGTTGATAAATTTCTTGGGAGAACACCTGTGTCTGAAACCACATCGTTGACAGGCCCGACCCTCGCTGAAGTTAAAAGCGCTATTGACGAACAAAAACTCATCAACAAAATGGTTAATAATTTCTTTGAGAGTTCTAAAAATTACAATATCACGACGACATATTCTCAACTCGACGCGAATTATAGATCCCAAACAGGTTTTGGAGTTAACTTCCTTGTGGTTTCATTTTTTATTCGCCGCGATAAAACGACAATGAAGTATACCGAAATCAATAAAACCTATTCCGACGTTATTGACGATATTATTAAATTAAAGGAAGATCAAAAACCAGTCAATGACATTGTTGATAAGTTTTTTGGTGTCCCGGCTACATCTACGATGACTCTCAAAGATATTTACAATGATATTCGTAAACTAAAAGAAAATTTTGAAAAGATAAAGATTCCGCATCCACACATAAGAATTAAAAATGTCGTGTATACAGTCGATCATGGAACCATGGATTGGATAAGAGACGTTTATACTACATTATCCACTGGTCTCTGGACGAGGAGTGATGCGGGGGGCGATATCTACAGTACAACGGGGATTGAAGGTATCTACAGGCTAACGTGGATCTCTATCAATCAATTTAACATGATCGCGGGCGGTAAAACCTACTCTGGTGGCACTGCGATGTTAATTATCAAGAGTAACGGTCAACACTTTAATGTCGTCGCGGTTGATAGCTCCACCATTAGATCAAAAATAACTTGGTGTTTAGAACTCGTAGATGATTTTTCAGGCTGAAGCTACTAACAATTTCCGCTAACGATGGCAAATAATTGAAAACACTAGCGGGTTTAAAATAACAATGATTTCATCAACGCAATGTCGCTATGATCAGGTCAGAGAATTTCAGACTAGACTCAAAACCCTCACTGAGGAGTATCAAATAAAAATAAAAAAATACCGACGAAGAATCACCGCAATTGATGTTATTATGTACTCGGTGTCAAGCGTTCTCACTGGCGCCGGAATAATACTTGCATCGGTTATAATGATTGCCCCGGTCGTAGTTCCAATTTGCATTTCTGCGGTGGCTACAATCGGGTGTATATCAACCGGGATAGCAAAAAAGATATCATCATGCAGCCAGAGTAAACTGCAGAATTACTTACTTCAATTTCATATTACATCAACCGCATATTCGCAATTATCATTGATGATATCATCGTCACTCGAAAATACGATTAAATCAGATAGTGAATTCTCAGCGATGGTCAGTATTTTTGATTCAGCGATATCAAAATTAGAGCAACAACATGAATATAATAACAATGACAACACCGATGGAATCAGAAAACACGAACCCAAAAACAAACCCAAAAACCAAAATGATCTCAATAATCTCAACCATACCAGATTGTGAGTTCTCAGTGATGGTCAGTATTTATGATTCCTCGATACCAAAATTAGAAATAAATCATGAGTATAATAACAATGACAACACCGATGGAATTACTTCAACGAGTAGTGGAGAACACGAACCCAGTACAAACAAGCATGATATCAATAACATCAACGAGTCCTGAATTTAGTGTGAACTTCCCTTCTCCGATTCCAGTGCGTGAGATCGCGCTGGCAAAATTACGAGTATATCATAGCTGGCCTAATATCAGATCGGTTGCATTTTGGCGGTCAGCAACCCAATAACGCACTGGTGTTCTCGTATAAGAATAAACCCGATGGTACTCCAGAGTGGGAAACTGTTTCGTTACCAACTGGGTCGTACCAAATTAAGCAAATCAATGCTGAAATTCAGCGTAGAATAAAATCAATCACTGGAAAAGAATCAAAAATAGCTATTAATCTTCATCAACCGACGCTCTCGTCGTCGATCGAAATAAGCACAGAGGGATACATTGTATATATCTATAACAGCTCGTTAAGAACAGTGTTAGGATGGCCTGAAAAAAAACCGGAAAATTCCACCGCCGACTTAACCACGGACGTACAATCATATCATGAAATCAATCCCAGTTATCGAGATAATTTATCTGATATAAGAAAAGGAAGAATCGCCGATAGATTTATATTTACCAACAAAGACACATTGCAATGGGATTTTATCATTAAAAGAACAACCGACTCATCTGTTACTATTTCATTTACGCTAACTGACGTCCGTGGTTATTTTAATGAAATTAAACAATTATATGAAACACAACTAGAACAACTACGGAAAACAAAATCGCAAAAACACGTTGAAATAATAAATCAACTTATATCTGATATGGAATATATCTATGAACTAATTATTCAAACAATAATTAATGACAACAGCGACAATAAACAACGATTCCTAACCGATTACAATATCACAGAGGACAATCTGCGTAATTTCAAGTTTCCCGGGTACAAAGCTGATGAACTAGCAAGAATTGTTAAAACCGATATCAAGGCGCTACAAAAACAAGATCCATCTGTCCTCTTCAGGTATAATAATGATCCAGATGGTGGCGGTAGGCATATTGCCCCTCATAATGTGAATATTTCAACGGTGATTGCGCTCAATTTAGTATGTGATGTTATCGAAGGAAGCTATCAAATTAATCTCGAACGATCAAATCAAGCTCAGCAAGGATATATTCTTTATTCGTTTGCACCAACAGCTCCTCCAGGATTCCTAATTATTGAGAACCCAATTAATCCTGTCTACATGCGATGCCATAATAATTCGTTAACGAGAATTAATTTCAAACTCACCGACCAGTCAAATAATCTGATTGATTTACAAGAAGAGGTGTTAGCGATTAGTTTGTTTGTGAAATCCTAAATTGCTTTGCAATTTCAAAGGATTTTCGTCCTAAAGACTCGATCAAATATTTGGTTGAACTCGTAAAAGAATTATTAACCACAAATGAAACATTTGCAGCAGCAGAGAGGGTGGATGACAACGACGTTGGCGTATATAAGGAAATCTTATTTTATCGAATAGACGCTATTTTTTTTACTATTTGGTGGAAGCCTCAGATTTCCAAATCGACGCTCGAAAAGTTGTGAGGTTCACCCTCTCTGCTGCTTGAAAAACAAAAAAGTCCGTTTTTCATCAAAAGTCATGCTGAAAAAAGTGGTGGGAACCGGTTTTAAAGTATGGTGACGTACTATCCAATGGTGCGCAGCCAATAAACCAAGTATTAACCAAATCCAAGCGGGGTAAAGGGTTTCAACAGCTTTTATCTAAGCCCAACTGATCCATAACATGAAAAACAAAAAAGTCCGTTTTTCATCAAAAGTCATGCTGAAAAAAATGGTGGGAACCGGTTTTAAAGTATGGTGACGTACTATCCAATGGTGCGCAGCCAATAAACCAAGTATTAACCAAATCCAAGCGGGGTAAAGGGTTTCAACAGCTTTTATCTAAGCCCAACTGATCCATAACATGAAAAACAAAAAAGTCCGTTTTTCATCAAAAGTCATGCTGAAAAAAATGGTGGGAACCGGTTTTAAAGTATGGTGACGTACTATCCAATGGTGCGCAGCCAATAAACCAAGTATTAACCAAATCCAAGCGGGGTAAAGGGTTTCAACAGCTTTTATCTAAGCCCAACTGATCCATAACATGAAAAACAAAAAAGTCCGTTTTTCATCAAAAGTCATGCTGAAAAAAATGGTGGGAACCGGTTTTAAAGTATGGTGACGTACTATCCAATGGTGCGCAGCCAATAAACCAAGTATTAAACAAATCCAAGCGGGGTAAAGGGTTTCAACAGCTTTTATCTAAGCCCAACTGATCCATAACATGAAAAACAAAAAAGTCCGTTTTTCATCAAAAGTCATGCTGAAAAAAATGGTGGGAACCGGTTTTAAAGTATGGTGACGTACTATCCAATGGTGCGCAGCCAATAAACTAAGTATTAACCAAATCCAAGCGGGGTAAAGGGTTTCAACAGCTTTTATCTAAGCCCAACTGATCCATAACATGAAAAACAAAAAAGTCCGTTTTTCATCAAAAGTCATGCTGAAAAAAATGGTGGGAACCGGTTTTAAAGTATGGTGACGTACTATCCAATGGTGCGCAGCCAATAAACCAAGTATTAACCAAATCCAAGCGGGGTAAAGGGTTTCAACAGCTTTTATCTAAGCATAACTGATCCATAACATGAAAAACAAAAAAGTCCGTTTTTCATCAAAAGTCATGCTGAAAAAAATGGTGGGAACCGGTTTTAAAGTATGGTGACGTACTATCCAATGGTGCGCAGCCAATAAACCAAGTATTAACCAAATCCAAGCGGGGTAAAGGGTTTCAACAGCTTTTATCTAAGCCCAACTGATCCATAACATGAAAAACAAAAAAGTCCGTTTTTCATCAAAAGTCATGCTGAAAAAAATGGTGGGAACCGGTTTTAAAGTATGGTGACGTACTATCCAATGGTGCGCAGCCAATAAACTAAGTATTAACCAAATCCAAGCGGGGTAAAGGGTTTCAACAGCTTTTATCTAAGCCCAACTGATCCATAACATGAAAAACAAAAAAGTCCGTTTTTCATCAAAAGTCATGCTGAAAAAAATGGTGGGAACCGGTTTTAAAGTATGGTGACGTACTATCCAATGGTGCGCAGCCAATAAACCAAGTATTAACCAAATCCAAGCGGGGTAAAGGGTTTCAACAGCTTTTATCTAAGCCCAACTGATCCATAACATGAAAAACAAAAAAGTCCGTTTTTCATCAAAAGTCATGCTGAAAAAAATGGTGGGAACCGGTTTTAAAGTATGGTGACGTACTATCCAATGGTGCGCAGCCAATAAACCAAGTATTAACCAAATCCAAGCGGGGTAAAGGGTTTCAACAGCTTTTATCTAAGCCCAACTGATCCATAACATGAAAAACAAAAAAGTCCGTTTTTCATCAAAAGTCATGCTGAAAAAAATGGTGGGAACCGGTTTTAAAGTATGGTGACGTACTATCCAATGGTGCGCAGCCAATAAACCAAGTATTAACCAAATCCAAGCGGGGTAAAGGGTTTCAACAGCTTTTATCTAAGCCCAACTGATCCATAACATGAAAAACAAAAAAGTCCGTTTTTCATCAAAAGTCATGCTGAAAAAAATGGTGGGAACCGGTTTTAAAGTATGGTGACGTACTATCCAATGGTGCGCAGCCAATAAACCAAGTATTAACCAAATCCAAGCGGGGTAAAGGGCTTCAACAGCTTTTATCTAAGCCCAACTGATAAATAACATGAAAAACAAAAAAGTCCGTTTTTCATCAAAAGTCATGCTGAAAAAAATGGTGGGAACCGGTTTTAAAGTATGGTGACGTACTATCCAATGGTGCGCAGCCAATAAACCAAGTATTAACCAAATCCAAGCGGGGTAAAGGGTTTCAACAGCTTTTATCTAAGCCCAACTGATCCATAACATGAAAAACAAAAAAGTCCGTTTTTCATCAAAAGTCATGCTGAAAAAAATGGTGGGAACCGGTTTTAAAGTATGGTGACGTACTATCCAATGGTGCGCAGCCAATAAACCAAGTATTAACCAAATCCAAGCGGGGTAAAGGGTTTCAACAGCTTTTATCTAAGCCCAACTGATCCATAACATGAAAAACAAAAAAGTCCGTTTTTCATCAAAAGTCATGCTGAAAAAAATGGTGGGAACCGGTTTTAAAGTATGGTGACGTACTATCCAATGGTGCGCAGCCAATAAACCAAGTATTAACCAAATCCAAGCGGGGTAAAGGGTTTCAACAGCTTTTATCTAAGCCCAACTGATCCATAACATGAAAAACAAAAAAGTCCGTTTTTCATCAAAAGTCATGCTGAAAAAAATGGTGGGAACCGGTTTTAAAGTATGGTGACGTACTATCCAATGGTGCGCAGCCAATAAACCAAGTATTAACCAAATCCAAGCGGGGTAAAGGGTTTCAACAGCTTTTATCTAAGCCCAACTGATCCATAACATGAAAAACAAAAAAGTCCGTTTTTCATCAAAAGTCATGCTGAAAAAAATGGTGGGAACCGGTTTTAAAGTATGGTGACGTACTATCCAATGGTGCGCAGCCAATAAACCAAGTATTAACCAAATCCAAGCGGGGTAAAGGGTTTCAACAGCTTTTATCTAATCCCAACTGATCCATAACATGAAAAACAAAAAAGTCCGTTTTTCATCAAAAGTCATGCTGAAAAAAATGGTGGGAACCGGTTTTAAAGTATGGTGACGTACTATCCAATGGTGCACAGCCAATAAACCAAGTATTAACCAAATCCAAGCGGGGTAAAGGGTTTCAACAGCTTTTATCTAAGCCCAACTGATCCATAACATGAAAAACAAAAAAGTCCGTTTTTCATCAAAAGTCATGCTGAAAAAATGGTGGGAACCGGTTTTAAAGTATGGTGACGTACTATCCAATGGTGCGCAGCCAATAAACCAAGTATTAACCAAATCCAAGCGGAGTAAAGGGTTTCAACAGCTTTTATCTAAGCCCAACTGATCCATAACATGAAAAACAAAAAAGTCCGTTTTTCATCAAAAGTCATGCTGAAAAAAATGGTGGGAACCGGTTTTAAAGTATGGTGACGTACTATCCAATGGTGCGCAGCCAATAAACCAAGTATTAACCAAATCCAAGCGGGGTAAAGGGTTTCAACAGCTTTTATCTAAGCCCAACTGATCCATAACATGAAAAACAAAAAAGTCCGTTTTTCTTCAAAAGTCATGCTGAAAAAAATGGTGGGAACCGGTTTTAAAGTATGGTGACGTACTATCCAATGGTGCGCAGCCAATAAACCAAGTATTAACCAAATCCAAGCGGGGTAAAGGGTTTCAACAGCTTTTATCTAAGCCCAACTGATCCATAACATGAAAAACAAAAAAGTCCGTTTTTCATCAAAAGTCATGCTGAAAAAAATGGTGGGAACCGGTTTTAAAGTATGGTGACGTACTATCCAATGGTGCGCAGCCAATAAACCAAGTATTAACCAAATCCAAGCGGGGTAAAGGGTTTCAACAGCTTTTATCTAATCCCAACTGATCCATAACATGAAAAACAAAAAAGTCCGTTTTTCATCAAAAGTCATGCTGAAAAAAATGGTGGGAACCGGTTTTAAAGTATGGTGACGTACTATCCAATGGTGCGCAGCCAATAAACCAAGTATTAACCAAATCCAAGCGGGGTAAAGGGTTTCAACAGCTTTTATCTAAGCCCAACTGATCCATAACATGAAAAACAAAAAAGTCCGTTTTTCATCAAAAGTCATGCTGAAAAAATGGTGGGAACCGGTTTTAAAGTATGGTGACGTACTATCCAATGGTGCGCAGCCAATAAACCAAGTATTAACCAAATCCAAGCGGAGTAAAGGGTTTCAACAGCTTTTATCTAAGCCCAACTGATCCATAACATGAAAAACAAAAAAGTCCGTTTTTCATCAAAAGTCATGCTGAAAAAAATGGTGGGAACCGGTTTTAAAGTATGGTGACGTACTATCCAATGGTGCGCAGCCAATAAACCAAGTATTAACCAAATCCAAGCGGGGTAAAGGGTTTCAACAGCTTTTATCTAAGCCCAACTGATCCATAACATGAAAAACAAAAAAGTCCGTTTTTCATCAAAAGTCATGCTGAAAAAAATGGTGGGAACCGGTTTTAAAGTATGGTGACGTACTATCCAATGGTGCGCAGCCAATAAACCAAGTATTAACCAAATCCAAGCGGGGTAAAGGGTTTCAACAGCTTTTATCTAAGCCCAACTGATCCATAACATGAAAAACAAAAAAGTCCGTTTTTCATCAAAAGTCATGCTGAAAAAAATGGTGGGAACCGGTTTTAAAGTATGGTGACGTACTATCCAATGGTGCGCAGCCAATAAACCAAGTATTAACCAAATCCAAGCGGGGTAAAGGGTTTCAACAGCTTTTATCTAAGCCCAACTGATCCATAACATGAAAAATAAAAAAGTCCGTTTTTCATCAAAAGTCATGCTGAAAAAAATGGTGGGAACCGGTTTTAAAGTATGGTGACGTACTATCCAATGGTGCGCAGCCAATAAACCAAGTATTAACCAAATCCAAGCGGGGTAAAGGGTTTCAACAGCTTTTATCTAAGCCCAACTGATCCATAACATGAAAAACAAAAAAGTCCGTTTTTCATCAAAAGTCATGCTGAAAAAAATGGTGGGAACCGGTTTTAAAGTATGGTGACGTACTATCCAATGGTGCGCAGCCAATAAACCAAGTATTAACCAAATCCAAGCGGGGTAAAGGGTTTCAACAGCTTTTATCTAAGCCCAACTGATCCATAACATGAAAAACAAAAAAGTCCGTTTTTCATCAAAAGTCATGCTGAAAAAAATGGTGGGAACCGGTTTTAAAGTATGGTGACGTACTATCCAATGGTGCGCAGCCAATAAACCAAGTATTAACCAAATCCAAGCGGGGTAAAGGGTTTCAACAGCTTTTATCTAAGCCCAACTGATCCATAACATGAAAAACAAAAAAGTCCGTTTTTCATCAAAAGTCATGCTGAAAAAAATGGTGGGAACCGGTTTTAAAGTATGGTGACGTACTATCCAATGGTGCGCAGCCAATAAACCAAGTATTAACCAAATCCAAGCGGGGTAAAGGGTTTCAACAGCTTTTATCTAAGCCCAACTGATCCATAACATGAAAAACAAAAAAGTCCGTTTTTCATCAAAAGTCATGCTGAAAAAAATGGTGGGAACCGGTTTTAAAGTATGGTGACGTACTATCCAATGGTGCGCAGCCAATAAACCAAGTATTAACCAAATCCAAGCGGGGTAAAGGGTTTCAACAGCTTTTATCTAAGCCCAACTGATCCATAACATGAAAAACAAAAAAGTCCGTTTTTCATCAAAAGTCATGCTGAAAAAAATGGTGGGAACCGGTTTTAAAGTATGGTGACGTACTATCCAATGGTGCGCAGCCAATAAACCAAGTATTAACCAAATCCAAGCGGGGTAAAGGGTTTCAACAGCTTTTATCTAAGCCCAACTGATCCATAACATGAAAAACAAAAAAGTCCGTTTTTCATCAAAAGTCATGCTGAAAAAAATGGTGGGAACCGGTTTTAAAGTATGGTGACGTACTATCCAATGGTGCGCAGCCAATAAACCAAGTATTAACCAAATCCAAGCGGGGTAAAGGGTTTCAACAGCTTTTATCTAAGCCCAACTGATCCATAACATGAAAAACAAAAAAGTCCGTTTTTCATCAAAAGTCATGCTGAAAAAAATGGTGGGAACCGGTTTTAAAGTATGGTGACGTACTATCCAATGGTGCGCAGCCAATAAACCAAGTATTAACCAAATCCAAGCGGGGTAAAGGGTTTCAACAGCTTTTATCTAAGCCCAACTGATCCATAACATGAAAAACAAAAAAGTCCGTTTTTCATCAAAAGTCATGCTGAAAAAAATGGTGGGAACCGGTTTTAAAGTATGGTGACGTACTATCCAATGGTGCGCAGCCAATAAACCAAGTATTAACCAAATCCAAGCGGGGTAAAGGGTTTCAACAGCTTTTATCTAAGCCCAACTGATCCATAACATGAAAAACAAAAAAGTCCGTTTTTCATCAAAAGTCATGCTGAAAAAAATGGTGGGAACCGGTTTTAAAGTATGGTGACGTACTATCCAATGGTGCGCAGCCAATAAACCAAGTATTAACCAAATCCAAGCGGGGTAAAGGGTTTCAACAGCTTTTATCTAAGCCCAACTGATCCATAACATGAAAAACAAAAAAGTCCGTTTTTCATCAAAAGTCATGCTGAAAAAAATGGTGGGAACCGGTTTTAAAGTATGGTGACGTACTATCCAATGGTGCGCAGCCAATAAACCAAGTATTAACCAAATCCAAGCGGGGTAAAGGGTTTCAACAGCTTTTATCTAAGCCCAACTGATCCATAACATGAAAAACAAAAAAGTCCGTTTTTCATCAAAAGTCATGCTGAAAAAAATGGTGGGAACCGGTTTTAAAGTATGGTGACGTACTATCCAATGGTGCGCAGCCAATAAACCAAGTATTAACCAAATCCAAGCGGGGTAAAGGGTTTCAACAGCTTTTATCTAAGCCCAACTGATCCATAACATGAAAAACAAAAAAGTCCGTTTTTCATCAAAAGTCATGCTGAAAAAAATGGTGGGAACCGGTTTTAAAGTATGGTGACGTACTATCCAATGGTGCGCAGCCAATAAACCAAGTATTAACCAAATCCAAGCGGGGTAAAGGGTTTCAACAGCTTTTATCTAAGCCCAACTGATCCATAACATGAAAAACAAAAAAGTCCGTTTTTCATCAAAAGTC
>JARLTB010000587.1:0-21403 GCA_030141615.1 Unio pictorum
GTACTATCCAATGGTGCGCAGCCAATAAACCAAGTATTAACCAAATCCAAGCGGGGTAAAGGGTTTCAACAGCTTTTATCTAAGCCCAACTGATCCATAACATGAAAAACAAAAAGGTCCGTTTTTCATCAAAAGTCATGCTGAAAAAAATGGTGGGAACCGGTTTTAAAGTATGGTGACGTACTATCCAATGGTGCGCAGCCAATAAACCAAGTATTAACCAAATCCAAGCGGGGTAAAGGGTTTCAACAGCTTTTATCTAAGCCCAACTGATCCATAACATGAAAAACAAAAAAGTCCGTTTTTCATCAAAAGTAGCAGCAGAGAGGGTGAACCCTACAACGTTTTTAGACAAAATTTGATTGAAATCCTAAAACGAGCCGTCCTATAATCTCATTTTAACCAAAAAGAGGGCGAATCCTACAACGTTTTCAGACAAAAAAAATTGATTGAATCCTTAAAACGATCCGTAGGATTTCGTTGAAATCTACGAAATCTCATTTTAACTAAAAAAATGAAAACGAAGATTTTTACGATTTTTTAATCAATTTTGGTCGCAACTTGTTGTCATCACCCTCTCTGCTGCTATGGGTTAACAAAAAATAATAAATGATTTTAACCAGTCTTTATGATGGAAGTCTTTAGGACGAAAATCATTTATGATCTCACAAACAAACTAATCACTAACACCTCTTCTTGTAAATCAATCAGATTATTTGACTGGTCGGTGAGTTTGAAATTAATTCTGGTTAATGAATTATTATGGCATCGCATGTAGACAGGATTAATTGGGTTTTCAATAATTAGGAATCCTGGAGGAGCTGTTGGTGCAAATGAATACAGAATATATCCTTGCTGAGCTTGATTTGATCGTTCGAGATTAATTTGATAGCTTCCTTCAATAACATCACATACTAAATTGAGTGCAATCACTGAGGATATATTTACGTTGAACGGAGCGATATGCCTACCGCCACCATCTGGGTCATTATTATGTTTGAGGATTTTTATTTCCTGTGATGCTGTTTTTTTCCATGCATCATGAATTATTTTAAAACCAACATCGATGGCGAAACTAGTATTTAATTATTTATATACAATTATGTGACTTTCGCGATATTAGAATGATGATAATTTAACTCTCTGCTGGGTTCATTTTTTTTTTACTGTGATTTTGACGATTTAACCTGTTTTTCACGTAAATCCTTTAAAAACTCTTCTGGAGTTGGTATCGGTTTATTCTTTCGTTTGAGGTATTCTATTGCGGAACGATATTTGTGACCGCCACACTCATTGCAAATCTGATATTTCCCTCTGACGCCTTTTCCACAACCAAGACAGGGTTTTGGTCCCTCGGGACATCCTTGTTTCGCAGTACAATTATGTACTCCACAGAATTTCCCGAGACTGTTTTATTCACAGCGTTGTGTGGATCCTTGAAACAGCCACGAACACTTATTACGCGATTGTAATTCAACCATTATTATTAATCGTTAATCAACATTCAATTAGACGTAAAAAATCATTATCAATAATGATTAATGATTACTCCGATAGTGATGATGATTTTTTTCAGTCTCCACAAACCTATCATGATCTTCAAGAATACTACAAAAGTCATTTAACGCCGGCTTGGAGTGTTTCTAGTAAAAAATCCGCGATTGAATTACTCACCGAAGATAATTATTTACTCCGTGGTGTAATAATTCAACAACGGGGACAATTTTACGTTTTTGTGAATGATCCCGACATAACAGAATTTCAAGGGTGTTCTGCGGTGAATGAAATTATCCCTCGGGAGCGATTAAGATATCCCACAATCGATATTGATTCTAAAAATCCATCGTTGAAGGAATTGTTATTGTATTTCAATGACTTAATTGACTCTGTCAATGATGTTTTGGTTTTTGAAACCAGTGGTGGTTATCACATTTTATTGAAAACGATTCCGATCGATTTTGATACTCATCGGGAATTATTAAAAAAAATCGCCACAGACAGACCAACATGGAATGTTGATATACAGGCTGGACTTCATAGCATCAAACTACCAGGAACAAGATCAGCAAAACAAAATAGTATTGATAAACGATTGATTTATCCTGTTGGATTTACTAGTTCATTACTGTCTTGTCCTGTTGCTATACAGACTTGTTATGAAAAACGCACTGACAATGAAACCAATGACTTTATCATTGATGGCTCTGTCATTGATGACGATTTGACCAACGAAGATTTCAATCAAATATCTATCGAGTTAACTGGTCAACCAGATCAAATCACTGGAATAACAAATCAAACCATCAACATGATTTCACTGGGAAGGGTTGCTGGATCATTTTGCAATATTTGTCAGCGCCGACACGGATACAATGAGATTGGTGAATTCATTGAGGGAAAAGCCATCGATGCATTTGTGGTAGTTTATTCTGATCGATTTGTGGTTGGTTGTTTTCGGACTACAAAAAACAAAATCATGATACTGAGAGACTCTGATAGTGTCAACAATGGCAGAGCCATCGATGATAAAATCATCGACGATGATAAAACCCGCTACGAAAGGTATTTAAAATCATATCATTATCACCGTAAAGATCATAGTGGTGAATTTCCAAAAAGAATTCCGGATTACACTTACTGTGAGCCACCTATTCATGAAAACGGCCAAGGATGTAAAATCATCCTCAACGATGACTATATGGATGGTTCTGCTTGTGGGATGGGAAAGTCAGCGTCGGCATGGAAATCAATACGAGATGATCAATCTGTTCTCTATTTGTCATACAGAAAAACTTTTACAAGAAAAACCACCATCGACTACAATCTAGAATCATATGAAACAATTCATGGAGGAATTATTTTTGATACAAGAACTCATCGAAGGGTTATTTCGCAAATTGAATCGATTGTACGAGTGAAGGGAATTCCTGATGTGATATTGTTAGATGAATGGCATGGTATTCTTCGTCAAATAATTTCATCGTGTCGTGGGAAACAAATTTGGGAAACACTCACATGGTTAGTTTCATCAGCAAAACGGGTTATTGTGTTAGACGCAGATGCTAACAATGATGATTTAAAATTATTCAAGAAATTTTTAAATCGTCCGGACATGAAATTCATCATCAACGAGTATAAACCAGATTGTGGTAAGAGATTTATTGTAGAACAGTCTCATCATGATAATTACATCAAATTGTTAAACGCGCTGCAACAGGGAAATCGTGCCGTAGTCTTCACACAAAACAAACGACACGGGAATTATTCTGTAGAAGCCCTTGCTAAATTGTTACAGCATTTAGGATACCGAGTGAAATACTATCACGCTGATACTGATTCGGCAGAAAAACAACGAGATTTTGCTGATCCCGTTGAAGCGTTTGAGAACATCGATGTAGTGATTTATAATTGCACCGTAGAAGCAGGAATATCAATCGTAGACGAACGATTCAAATACATGACGGTATTTTCTGAACAACTAGGATCTGTAGAAGCCACTAAACAAGCAATTCATCGTTTCAGAAATATTACTGAAATTCATTATTCGGCTACTAAACGATCTTCCACAACACTACCACTCACACGTGATGACATTATTTCTGCCATTGAATCACATGAGCGAGATTTATCCTCTACGGAATTGTTGTTCAGAACTCCCAATCTCAATGATGTGAATTCTAGTTACGGATACGCATTTATCAGTGCCATTATTGACGAAAATAATTCGAAGTGTTATTTTACGGGACGACTCGTTGAAATGATGAAAAGAACCGGGTATGAGGTCACTTGGGAATTACCCGACGAATATGATTTGTGGTGCGAAAAAATAAAACAAAAAAAAGAGCAACGAATCTCTGCCGCGGCAATTAATAATAATCCGCGCGTAGATGAATTTCTGAAATCTTCTATCGGAGAAAGAATTGCTGCTGCTAATGGCAGAGCCATCAACAATGACAAAGTCATCGATAAAATCACTAATGGCAAAGCCATCAACAATGACAAAGCCATCAGTGAACAACAAAAATATCATCGATATGACCCTAAAAATCCAGAGGATTTTCACCAACGACTAGAACCCTACGCGAAGAAATTGATGTATCTCAACCATGTGTTTCAAACTGATGTGGGAAAATTGGATACAAACACGATTGAACACCTCGACAAAAACGTATCACGATTACAACGATACCAGCGAGTCCTTGTTGATAAACACAATCATGGAAACACAGTAACAACTACACCATGCCGATCTGATAAAATCAATCCACGGCAACAACTCGAAATTATAAGAAGTGTCCTTGGCGTATTAAAACTCCCTGATGTGGTTCCGGATCAGTTAGATATGAAAAATGTTTCTGTGAACCGCGCTGAATTAATCAAGAATATCAATGAGATGTTAAAAAACCCGGACCAACTCGATAAGTATCAAGCGTTATTAAAATATTTCAATGAGATATTTCCGGATGTGCGGTTTAGAAATAAAACACTATCAGTTAAAAATATCATCGAAAAAATTAAATTGATTTACAAAGAATTCGGTGGGGAGATTACAATCAGATGATAAAAAACACACTGATCGATCCGATTACACGTTATTTTATCCTGAATGGCCCAAATCGGACTTTATAGATGATTCGATATGGATTAATGAAACCGTTGATGATGTAGTTTGCTGGAAAAGACATCACTGCAACGGATACACACACTACAATGTTACGATTTCATGTTTGGACCGTTAATGGATGGTTCTCTCGATATGATATGTCGGATTGAAAGTGGGGAAAGTGACATTATTATTATTTTTATATACAATTTGGTCACTTTCCCCATCATTGATAGAGCCGTTAAAACAACGAAATAACACTTCCATGGTGACTTTGTCAATGATTTCATCATCAATGATTTCATCATCAATGATTTCATCATCAATGATTTCATCATCAATGATTTCATCATCATTGTTGTTGTTGTTGTTGCTAAAAAGATATCTTTTAATTGTATAATGCCTTATCGTAGATTACTAACCCGTGATGACATAAATGCGATTAAGCAATTGAGAAACCGTGTTGGAATAGCAGAAATCGCTGATAAGTATAAAATCAGTTATCAACGGATTTATAAAATCTGGAAATCAGATGAAATTGGAATTGGAAATATTAGCGCTGATGGTACTAATGATGTGTCTGTTGAGCGACTTATTGATGCTGAAGTTGAAAATGAAATGAATCAAGTGTTGAATGGTTCTACCAGTGACAGAGTCACCAGTGACAGAGTCACCGATAGAGTCACCGATAGAGTCACTGACAAAGTCACCGATAGAATCATTGATAAAGAAATGATCCGTCAATTGCAGTCTCAAGTGACCAACCTAACCAATCAGAATAAATTGTTGCAAGGAAAGGTAACAGTGCTACGACAACAACGACAACAACAACAACAACAACAGCAATCTACCAATGATTCGTTAAATGATCTACAATATCAGTTTGACGCTGTACAACAACGTCGTAGCGATGCAGTTCGAGATCGCAGTAAACTCATGACTGAACTCAATGATGCACGATGTGAATTAGAGTCCATTAGAATTAAATACGCAGAGCTCGATAGTAAGTACAAACAACGTTTGAATCAATCACAACTAAAAAGAGTAGAACACCGACGAAAAAGGAAAAAACATCAACGAAAACAAAAACAGCGTGAGGATAACGCATGGATGCTATTTGTACCCGAAGAAGACCGTAAGTCGATAAAAGAAATCGATGAATTACTTAATGATGAAATCATCAATGATGAAATCATCAATGATGAAATCATCAATGACGACAAAAGTCAATGATGATGACTAATCTCAGTTGACACGCGTAAATGAAATCCCACCACCAATGACTTTGTCATCAATGATTTCAACGCTGTATTTATTTCCGGTACTCTTTAGAATATCAACGAATAACTGATAGTCTTGCAACCGACTCTGATGATATTTCTCACTGAGACGAAAACGTGCTTCTGAGTTTCTATTCTTATGGATTGCACATTTATGAGTGACACCATCAGGACCCTTTTCTGTTATAATTCTTCGACCGGTGCCTGTGATTTTATCATAAACCGTTAATTGTGGATAGCGATTGCGATAATCATTAAGTGCAGCCTCGAACTGAGACATATAATTAAAGCGGTTATTTAATTAATTACTAAAATGATATCACAATAATAGATATGGGACTCGGGTCACATATTGTTCCTCACGACGGAATAAATTGGATTGATCGTAGCAATAATGATTTACCACCTTATGTTCCACCACGGCGATTTCAATACGATAAAACCCGAAAAACGCCCTCTTTTGATGGCGTCGGAGACATCTCTGATGAAAAATGTGCTTGGTTTGATGATCTCGAAACGCTATTTGATAATGCTGTTAATAGTCTCGATGAAAAAAAAACGTAACGCAGTAAAATATCATCTAGAGATTTCAGACCGTAAAAAATAGAATCGTGATCACATGATGGGGAAAGTGACCAAATTGTATATAAAAATAATAATAATGTCACTTTCCCCATTCTATTTTTTTGATCAATCCGACATATCATATCGAGAGAACCATCTAGTAATTACACAACGCCGAATCTCGCGAGTGCACATATATGTATCAATTTGATATAAAAAAGAATCATGGTATTTATAATTAATAGCATACTTGAAACAATCCACCAGATGGATTATCTCAATCTCTCAGTTGTTTTGTTATTGTAAGTCAATATGATTTTTAATACGATCATTTTGTTGTTTTAACGGCGTTATCAAATATGGGGAAAGTGTCAGAATTACTAATAAAATAATTATTTTTAATTATTACTGACACTTTCCCCACTTTTCCCTTGATCAATCTGATATGTCATTGCAAATCAATATGATTTTTTACATCACCATGGAAGCGTTATTTCATCCTATAACAGCCTCTATGATCGGTGTGGAAACGGCCGATTTTCATATAAAATAAAATGTAATTGGCCGTTTCCACATTTTGTTTTAACGGTGTTATCAATGATGGGGAAAGTGTCAGAATTACTAATAAAATAAGCATCCATGCGTTATCCTCACGCTGTTTTTGTTTTCGTTGATGTTTTTTCCTTTTTCGTCGGTGTTCTACTCTTTTTAGTTGTGATTGATTCAAAAGTTGTTTGTACTTACTATCGAGCTCTGCGTATTTAATTCTAATGGACTCTAATTCACATCGTGCATCATTGAGTTCAGTCATGAGTTTACTGCGATCTCGAACTGCATCGCTACGACGTTGTTGTACAGCGTCAAACTGATATTGTAGATCATTTAACGAATCATTGGTAGATTGCTGTTGTTGTTGTTGTTGTTGTCGTTGTTGTCGTAGCACTGTTACCTTTCCTTGCAACAATTTATTCTGATTGGTTAGGTTGGTCACTTGAGACTGCAATTGACGGATCATTTCTTTATCAATGATTCTATCGGTGACTTTGTCAGTGACTCTATCGGTGACTCTATCGGTGACTCTGTCACTGGTGACTCTGTCACTGGTAGAACCATTCAACACTTGATTCATTTCATTTTCAACTTCAGCATCAATAAGTCGCTCAACAGACACATCATTAGTACCATCAGCGCTAATATTTCCAATTCCAATTTCATCTGATTTCCAGATTTTATAAATCCGTTGATAACTGATTTTATACTTATCAGCGATTTCTGCTATTCCAACACGGTTTCTCAATTGCTTAATCGCATTTATGTCATCACGGGTTAGTAATCTACGATAAGGCATTATACAATTAAAAGATATCTTTTTAGCAACAACAACAACAACAATGATGATGAAATCATTGATGATGAAATCATTGATGATGAAATCATTGATGATGAAATCATTGATGATGAAATCATTGACAAAGTCACCATGGAAGTGTTATTTCGTTGTTTTAACGGCTCTATCAATGATGGGGAAAGTGACCAAATTGTATATAAAAATAATAATAATGTCACTTTCCCCACTTTCAATCCGACATATCATATCGAGAGAACCATCCATTAACGGTCCAAACATGAAATCGTAACATTGTAGTGTGTGTATCCGTTGCAGTGATGTCTTTTCCAGCAAACCCTACATCATCAACGGTTTCATTAATCCATATCGAATCATCTATAAAGTCCGATTTGGGCCATTCAGGATAAAATAACGTGTAATCGGATCGATCAGTGTGTTTTTTATCATCTGATTGTAATCTCCCACCGAATTCTTTGTAAATCAATTTAATTTTTTCGATGATATTTTTAACTGATAGTGTTTTATTTCTAAACCGCACATCCGGAAATATCTCATTGAAATATTTTAATAACGCTTGATACTTATCGAGTTGGTCCGGGTTTTTTAACATCTCATTGATATTCTTGATTAATTCAGCGCGGTTCACAGAAACATTTTTCATATCTAACTGATCCGGAACCACATCAGGGAGTTTTAATACGCCAAGGACACTTCTTATAATTTCGAGTTGTTGCCGTGGATTGATTTTATCAGATCGGCATGGTGTAGTTGTTACTGTGTTTCCATGATTGTGTTTATCAACAAGGACTCGCTGGTATCGTTGTAATCGTGATACGTTTTTGTCGAGGTGTTCAATCGTGTTTGTATCCAATTTTCCCACATCAGTTTGAAACACATGGTTGAGATACATCAATTTCTTCGCGTAGGGTTCTAGTCGTTGGTGAAAATCCTCTGGATTTTTAGGGTCATATCGATGATATTTTTGTTGTTCACTGATGGCTTTGTCATTGTTGATGGCTTTGCCATTAGTGATTTTATCGATGACTTTGTCATTGTTGATGGCTCTGCCATTAGCAGCAGCAATTCTTTCTCCGATAGAAGATTTCAGAAATTCATCTACGCGCGGATTATTATTAATTGCCGCGGCAGAGATTCGTTGCTCTTTTTTTTGTTTTATTTTTTCGCACCACAAATCATATTCGTCGGGTAATTCCCAAGTGACCTCATACCCGGTTCTTTTCATCATTTCAACGAGTCGTCCCGTAAAATAACACTTCGAATTATTTTCGTCAATAATGGCACTGATAAATGCGTATCCGTAACTAGAATTCACATCATTGAGATTGGGAGTTCTGAACAACAATTCCGTAGAGGATAAATCTCGCTCATGTGATTCAATGGCAGAAATAATGTCATCACGTGTGAGTGGTAGTGTTGTGGAAGATCGTTTAGTAGCCGAATAATGAATTTCAGTATTATTTCTGAAACGATGAATTGCTTGTTTAGTGGCTTCTACAGATCCTAGTTGTTCAGAAAATACCGTCATGTATTTGAATCGTTCGTCTACGATTGATATTCCTGCTTCTACGGTGCAATTATAAATCACTACATCGATGTTCTCAAACGCTTCAACGGGATCAGCAAAATCTCGTTGTTTTTCTGCCGAATCAGTATCAGCGTGATAGTATTTCACTCGGTATCCTAAATGCTGTAACAATTTAGCAAGGGCTTCTACAGAATAATTCCCGTGTCGTTTGTTTTGTGTGAAGACTACGGCACGATTTCCCTGTTGCAGCGCGTTTAACAATTTGATGTAATTATCATGATGAGACTGTTCTACAATAAATCTCTTACCACAATCTGGTTTATACTCGTTGATGATGAATTTCATGTCCGGACGATTTAAAAATTTCTTGAATAATTTTAAATCATCATTGTTAGCATCTGCGTCTAACACAATAACCCGTTTTGCTGATGAAACTAACCATGTGAGTGTTTCCCAAATTTGTTTCCCACGACACGATGAAATTATTTGACGAAGAATACCATGCCATTCATCTAACAATATCACATCAGGAATTCCCTTCACTCGTACAATCGATTCAATTTGCGAAATAACCCTTCGATGAGTTCTTGTATCAAAAATAATTCCTCCATGAATTGTTTCATATGATTCTAGATTGTAGTCGATGGTGGTTTTTCTTGTAAAAGTTTTTCTGTATGACAAATAGAGAACAGATTGATCATCTCGTATTGATTTCCATGCCGACGCTGACTTTCCCATCCCACAAGCAGAACCATCCATATAGTCATCGTTGAGGATGATTTTACATCCTTGGCCGTTTTCATGAATAGGTGGCTCACAGTAAGTGTAATCCGGAATTCTTTTTGGAAATTCACCACTATGATCTTTACGGTGATAATGATATGATTTTAAATACCTTTCGTAGCGGGTTTTATCATCGTCGATGATTTTATCATCGATGGCTCTGCCATTGTTGACACTATCAGAGTCTCTCAGTATCATGATTTTGTTTTTTGTAGTCCGAAAACAACCAACCACAAATCGATCAGAATAAACTACCACAAATGCATCGATGGCTTTTCCCTCAATGAATTCACCAATCTCATTGTATCCGTGTCGGCGCTGACAAATATTGCAAAATGATCCAGCAACCCTTCCCAGTGAAATCATGTTGATGGTTTGATTTGTTATTCCAGTGATTTGATCTGGTTGACCAGTTAACTCGATAGATATTTGATTGAAATCTTCGTTGGTCAAATCGTCATCAATGACAGAGCCATCAATGATAAAGTCATTGGTTTCATTGTCAGTGCGTTTTTCATAACAAGTCTGTATAGCAACAGGACAAGACAGTAATGAACTAGTAAATCCAACAGGATAAATCAATCGTTTATCAATACTATTTTGTTTTGCTGATCTTGTTCCTGGTAGTTTGATGCTATGAAGTCCAGCCTGTATATCAACATTCCATGTTGGTCTGTCTGTGGCGATTTTTTTTAATAATTCCCGATGAGTATCAAAATCGATCGGAATCGTTTTCAATAAAATGTGATAACCACCACTGGTTTCAAAAACCAAAACATCATTGACAGAGTCAATTAGTCAATTAAGTCATTGAAATACAATAACAATTCCTTCAACGATGGATTTTTAGAATCAATATCGATTGTGGGATATCTTAATCGCTCCCGAGGGATAATTTCATTCACCGCAGAACACCCTTGAAATTCTGTTATGTCGGGATCATTCACAAAAACGTAAAATTGTCCCCGTTGTTGAATTATTACACCACGGAGTAAATAATTATCTTCGGTGAGTAATTCAATCGCGGATTTTTTACTAGAAACACTCCAAGCCGGCGTTAAATGACTTTTGTAGTATTCTTGAAGATCATGATAGGTTTGTGGAGACTGAAAAAAATCATCATCACTATCGGAGTAATCATTAATCATTATTGATAATGATTTTTTACGTCTAATTGAATGTTGATTAACGATTAATAATAATGGTTGAATTACAATCGCGTAATAAGTGTTCGTGGCTGTTTCAAGGATCCACACAACGCTGTGAAAAAAACAGTCTCGGGAAATTCTGTGGAGTACATAATTGTACTGCGAAACAAGGATGTCCCGAGGGACCAAAACCCTGTCTTGGTTGTGGAAAAGGCGTCAGAGGGAAATATCAGATTTGCAATGAGTGTGGCGGTCACAAATATCGTTCCGCAATAGAATACCTCAAACGAAAGAATAAACCGATACCAACTCCAGAAGAGTTTTTAAAGGATTTACGTGAAAAACAGGTTAAATCGTCAAAATCACAGTAAAAAAAAAAAATGAACCCAGCAGAGAGTTAAATTATCATCATTCTAATATCGCGAAAGTCACATAATTGTATATAAATAATTAAATACTAGTTTCGCCATCGATGTTGGTTTTAAAATAATTCATGATGCATGGAAAAAAACAGCATCACAGGAAATAAAAATCCTCAAACATAATAATGACCCAGATGGTGGCGGTAGGCATATCGCTCCGTTCAACGTAAATATATCCTCAGTGATTGCACTCAATTTAGTATGTGATGTTATTGAAGGAAGCTATCAAATTAATCTCGAACGATCAAATCAAGCTCAGCAAGGATATATTCTGTATTCATTTGCACCAACAGCTCCTCCAGGATTCCTAATTATTGAAAACCCAATTAATCCTGTCTACATGCGATGCCATAATAATTCATTAACCAGAATTAATTTCAAACTCACCGACCAGTCAAATAATCTGATTGATTTACAAGAAGAGGTGTTAGTGATTAGTTTGTTTGTGAGATCATAAATGATTTTCGTCCTAAAGACTTCCATCATAAAGACTGGTTAAAATCATTTATTATTTTTTGTTAACCCATAGCAGCAGAGAGGGTGATGACAACAAGTTGCGACCAAAATTGATTAAAAAATCGTAAAAATCTTCGTTTTCATTTTTTTAGTTAAAATGAGATTTCGTAGATTTCAACGAAATCCTACGGATCGTTTTAAGGATTCAATCAATTTTTTTTGTCTGAAAACGTTGTAGGATTCGCCCTCTTTTTGGTTAAAATGAGATTATAGGACGGCTCGTTTAGGATTTCAATCAAATTTTGTCTAAAAACGTTGTAGGGTTCACCCTCTCTGCTGCTAAAGTCATGCTGAAAAAATGGTGGGAACCGGTTTTAAAGTATGGTGACGTACTATCCAATGGTGCGCAGCCAATAAACCAAGTATTAACCAAATCAAGCGGGGTAAAGGGTTTCAACAGCTTTTATCTAAGCCCAACTGATCCATAACATGAAAAACAAAAAAGTCCGTTTTCATCAAAGTCATGCTGAAAAAAATGGTGGGAACCGGTTTTAAAGTATGGTGACGTACTATCCAATGGTGCGCAGCCAATAAACCAAGTATTAACCAAATCCAAGCGGGGTAAAGGGTTTCAACAGCTTTTATCTAAGCGCAACTGATCCATAACATGAAAAACAAAAAAGTCCGTTTTTCATCAAAAGTCATGCTGAAAAAAATGGTGGGAACCGGTTTTAAAGTATGGTGACGTACTATCCAATGGTGCGCAGCAATAAACCAAGTATTAACCAAATCCAAGCGGGATAAAGGGTTTCAACAGCTTTTATCTAAGCCCAACTGATCCATAACATGAAAAACAAAAAAGTCCGTTTTTCATCAAAAGTCATGCTGAAAAAAATGGTGGGAACCGGTTTTAAAGTATGGTGACGTACTATCCAATGGTGCGCAGCCAATAAACCAAGTATTAACCAAATCCAAGCGGGGTAAAGGGTTTCAACAGCTTTTATCTAAGCCCAACTGATCCATAACATGAAAAACAAAAAAGTCCGTTTTTCATCAAAAGTCATGCTGAAAAAAATGGTGGGAACCGGTTTTAAAGTATGGTGACGTACTATCCAATGGTGCGCAGCCAATAAACCAAGTATTAACCAAATCCAAGCGGGGTAAAGGGTTTCAACAGCTTTTATCTAAGCCCAACTGATCCATAACATGAAAAACAAAAAAGTCCGTTTTTCATCAAAAGTCATGCTGAAAAAAATGGTGGGAACCGGTTTTAAAGTATGGTGACGTACTATCCAATTGTACGCAGCCAATAAACCAAGTATTAACCAAATCCAAGCGGGGTAAAGGGTTTCAACAGCTTTTATCTAAGCCCAACTGATCCATAACATGAAAAACAAAAAGTCCGTTTTTCATCAAAAGTCATGCTGAAAAAAATGGTGGGAACCGGTTTTAAAGTATGGTGACGTACTATCCAATGGTGCGCAGCCAATAAACCAAGTATTAACCAAATCCAAGCGGGGTAAAGGGTTTCAACAGCTTTTATCTAAGCCCAACTGATCCATAACATGAAAAACAAAAAAGTCCGTTTTTCATCAAAAGTCATGCTGAAAAAAATGGTGGGAACCGGTTTTAAAGTATGATGACGTACTATCCAATGGTGCGCAGCCAATAAACCAAGTATTAACCAAATCCAAGCGGGGGTAAAGGGTTTCAACAGCTTTTATCTAAGCCCAACTGATCCATAACATGAAAAACAAAAAAGTCCGTTTTTCATCAAAAGTCATGCTGAAAAAAATGGTGGGAACCGGTTTTAAAGTATGGTGACGTACTATCCAATGGTGCGCAGCCAATAAACCAAGTATTAACCAAATGCAAGCGGGGTAAAGGGTTTCAACAGCTTTTATCTAAGCCCAACTGATCCATAACATGAAAAACAAAAAAGTCCGTTTTTCATCAAAAGTCATGCTGAAAAAAATGGTGGGAACCGGTTTTAAAGTATAGTGACGTACTATCCAATGGTGCGCAGCCAATAAACCAAGTATTAACCAAATCCAAGCGGGGTAAAGGGTTTCAACAGCTTTTATCTAAGCCCAACTGATCCATAACATGAAAAACAAAAAAGTCCGTTTTTCATCAAAAGTCATGCTGAAAAAAATGGTGGGAACCGGTTTTAAAGTATGGTGACGTACTATCCAATGGTGCGCAGCCAATAAACCAAGTATTAACCAAATCCAAGCGGGGTAAAGGGTTTCAACAGCTTTTATCTAAGCCCAACTGATCCATAACATGAAAAACAAAAAAGTCCGTTTTTCATCAAAAGTCATGCTGAAAAAATGGTGGGAACCGGTTTTAAAGTATGGTGACGTACTATCCAATGGTGCGCAGCCAATAAACCAAGTATTAACCAAATCCAAGCGGGGTAAAGGGTTTCAACAGCTTTTATCTAAGCCCAACTGATCCATAACATGAAAAACAAAAAAGTCCGTTTTTCATCAAAAGTCATGCTGAAAAAAATGGTGGGAACCGGTTTTAAAGTATGGTGACGTACTATCCAATGGTGCGCAGCCAATAAACCAAGTATTAACCAAATCCAAGCGGGTAAAGGGTTTCAACAGCTTTTATCTAAGCCCAACTGATCCATAACATGAAAAACAAAAAAGTCCGTTTTTCATCAAAAGTCATGCTGAAAAAAATGGTGGGAACCGGTTTTAAAGTATGGTGACGTACTATCCAATGGTGCGCAGCCAATAAACCAAGTATTAACCAAATCCAAGCGGGGTAAAGGGTTTCAACAGCTTTTATCTAAGCCCAACTGATCCATCACATGAAAAACAAAAAAGTCCGTTTTACATCAAAAGTCATGCTGAAAAAAATGGTGGGAACCGGTTTTAAAGTATGGTGACGTACTATCCAATGGTGCGCAGCCAATAAACCAAGTATTAACCAAATCCAAGCGGGGTAAAGGGTTTCAACAGCTTTTATCTAAGCCCAACTGATCCATAACATGAAAAACAAAAAAGTCCGTTTTTCATCAAAAGTCATGCTGAAAAAAATGGTGGGAACCGGTTTTAAAGTATGGTGACGTACTATCCAATGGTGCGCAGCCAATAAACCAAGTATTAACCAAATCCAAGCGGGGTAAAGGGTTTCAACAGCTTTTATCTAAGCCCAACTGATCCATAACATGAAAAACAAAAAAGTCCGTTTTCATCAAAAGTCATGCTGAAAAAAATGGTGGGAACCGGTTTTAAAGTATGGTGACGTACTATCCAATGGTGCGCAGCCAATAAACCAAGTATTAACCAAATCCAAGCGGGGTAAAGGGTTTCAACAGCTTTTATCTAAGCCCAACTGATCCATAACATGAAAAACAAAAAAGTCCGTTTTTCATCAAAAGTCATGCTGAAAAAAATGGTGGGAACCGGTTTAAAAGTATGGTGACGTACTATCCATTGGTGCGCAGCCAATAAACCAAGTATTAACCAAATCCAAGCGGGCTAAAGGGTTTCAACAGCTTTTATCTAAGCCCAATTGATCCATAACATGAAAAACAAAAAAGTCCGTTTTTCATCAAAAGTCATGCTGAAAAAAATGGTGGGAACCGGTTTTAAAGTATGGTGACGTACTATCCAATGGTGCGCAGCCAATAAACCAAGTATTAACCAAATCCAAGCGGGGTAAAGGGTTTCAACAGCTTTTATCTAAGCCCAACTGATCCATAACATGAAAAACAAAAAAGTCCGTTTTTCATCAAAAGTCATGCTGAAAAAAATGGTGGGAACCGGTTTTAAAGTATGGTGACGTACTATCCAATGGTGCGCAGCCAATAAACCAAGTATTAACCAAATCCAAGCGGGGTAAAGGGTTTCAACAGCTTTTATCTAAGCCCAACTGATCCATAACATGAAAAACAAAAAAGTCCGTTTTCATCAAAAGTCATGCTGAAAAAAATGGTGGAACCGGTTTTAAAGTATGGTGACGTACTATCCAATGGTGCGCAGCCAATAAACCAAGTATTAACCAAATCCAAGCGGGGTAAAGGGTTTCAACAGCTTTTATCTAAGCCCAACTGATCCATAACATGAAAAACAAAAAAGTCCGTTTTCATCAAAAGTCATGCTGAAAAAAATGGTGGGAACCGGTTTTAAAGTATGGTGACGTACTATCCAATGGTGCGCAGCCAATAAACCAAGTATTAACAAATCCAAGCGGGGTAAAGGGTTTCAACAGCTTTTATCTAAGCCCAACTGATCCATAACATGAAAACAAAAAAGTCCGTTTTTCATCAAAAGTCATGCTGAAAAAAATGGTGGGAACCGGTTTTAAAGTATGGTGACGTACTATCCAATGGTGCGCAGCCAATAAACCAAGTATTAACCAAATCCAAGCGGGGTAAAGGGTTTCAACAGCTTTTATCTAAGCCCAACTGATCCATAACATGAAAAACAAAAAGTCCGTTTTTCATCAAAAGTCATGCTGAAAAAAATGGTGGGAACCGGTTTTAAAGTATGGTGACGTACTATCCAATGGTGCGCAGCCAATAAACCAAGTATTAACCAAATCCAAAGCGGGGTAAAGGGTTTCAACAGCTTTTATCTAAGCCCAACTGATCCATAACATGAAAAACAAAAAAGTCCGTTTTTCATCAAAAGTCATGCTGAAAAAAATGGTGGGAACCGGTTTTAAAGTATGGTGACGTACTATCCAATGGTGCGCAGCCAATAAACCAAGTATTAACCAAATCCAAGCGGGGTAAAGGGTTTCAACAGCTTTTATCTAAGCCCAACTGATCCATAACATGAAAAACAAAAAAGTCCGTTTTTCATCAAAAGTCATGCTGAAAAAAATGGTGGGAACCGGTTTTAAAGTATGGTGACGTACTATCCAATGGTGCGCAGCCAATAAACCAAGTATTAACCAAATCCAAGCGGGTAAAGGGTTTCAACAGCTTTTATCTAAGCCCAACTGATCCATAACATGAAAAACAAAAAAGTCCGTTTTTCATCAAAAGTCATGCTGAAAAAAATGGTGGGAACCGGTTTTAAAGTATGGTGACGTACTATCCAATGGTGCGCAGCCAGTAAACCAAGTATTAACCAAATCCAAGCGGGTAAAGGGTTTCAACAGCTTTTATCTAAGCCCAACTGATCCATAACATGAAAAACAAAAAAGTCCGTTTTTCATCAAAAGTCATGCTGAAAAAAATGGTGGGAACCGGTTTTAAAGTATGGTGACGTACTATCCAATGGTGCGCAGCCAATAAACCAAGTATTAACCAAATCCAAGCGGGGTAAAGGGTTTCAACAGCTTTTATCTAAGCCCAACTGATCCATAACATGAAAAACAAAAAAGTCCGTTTTTCATCAAAAGTCATGCTGAAAAAAATGGTGGGAACCGGTTTTAAAGTATGGTGACGTACTATTCAATGGTGCGCAGCCAATAAACCAAGTATTAACCAAATCCAAGCGGGGTAAAGGGTTTCAACAGCTTTTATCTAAGCCCAACTGATCCATAACATGAAAAACAAAAAAGTCCGTTTTTCATCAAAAGTCATGCTGAAAAAAATGGTGGGAACCGGTTTTAAAGTATGGTGACGTACTATCCAATGGTGCGCAGCGAATAAACCAAGTATTAACCAAATCCAAGCGGGGTAAAGGGTTTCAACAGCTTTTATCTAAGCCCAACTGATCCATAACATGAAAAACAAAAAAGTCCGTTTTTCATCAAAAGTCATGCTGAAAAAAATGGTGGGAACCGGTTTTAAAGTATGGTGACGTACTATCCAATGGTGCGCAGCCAATAAACCAAGTATTAACCAAATCCAAGCGGGGTAAAGGGTTTCAACAGCTTTTATCTAAGCCCAACTGATCCATAACATGAAAAACAAAAAAGTCCGTTTTTCATCAAAAGTCATGCTGAAAAAAATGGTGGGAACCGGTTTTAAAGTATGGTGACGTACTATCCAATGGTGCGCAGCCAATAAACCAAGTATTAACCAAATCCAAGCGGGGTAAAGGGTTTCAACAGCTTTTATCTAAGCCCAACTGATCCATAACATGAAAAACAAAAAAGTCCGTTTTTCATCAAAAGTCATGCTGAAAAAAATGGTGGGAACCGGTTTTAAAGTATGGTGACGTACTATCCAATGGTGCGCAGCCAATAAACCAAGTATTAACCAAATCCAAGCGGGGTAAAGGGTTTCAACAGCTTTTATCTAAGCCCAACTGATCCATAACATGAAAAACAAAAAAGTCCGTTTTTCATCAAAAGTCATGCTGAAAAAAATGGTGGGAACCGGTTTTAAAGTATGGTGACGTACTATCCAATGGTGCGCAGCCAATAAACCAAGTATTAACCAAATCCAAGCGGGGTAAAGGGTTTCAACAGCTTTTATCTAAGCCCAACTGATCCATAACATGAAAAACAAAAAAGTCCGTTTTTCATCAAAAGTCATGCTGAAAAAATGGTGGGAACCGGTTTTAAAGTATGGTGACGTACTATCCAATGGTGCGCAGCCAATAAACCAAGTATTAACCAAATCCAAGCGGGGTAAAGGGTTTCAACAGCTTTTATCTAAGCCCAACTGATCCATAACATGAAAAACAAAAAAGTCCGTTTTTCATCAAAAGTCATGCTGAAAAAAATGGTGGGAACCGGTTTTAAAGTATGGTGACGTACTATCCAATGGTGCGCAGCCAATAAACCAAGTATTAACCAAATCCAAGCGGGGTAAAGGGTTTCAACAGCTTTTATCTAAGCCCAACTGATCCATAACATGAAAAACAAAAAGTCCGTTTTTCATCAAAAGTCATGCTGAAAAAAATGGTGGGAACCGGTTTTAAAGTATGGTGACGTACTATCCAATGGTGCGCAGCCAATAAACCAAGTATTAACCAAATCCAAGCGGGGTAAAGGGTTTCAACAGCTTTTATCTAAGCCCAACTGATCCATAACATGAAAAACAAAAAAGTCCGTTTTTCATCAAAAGTCATGCTGAAAAAAATGGTGGGAACCGGTTTTAAAGTATGGTGACGTACTATCCAATGGTGCGCAGCCAATAAACCAAGTATTAACCAAATCCAAGCGGGGTAAAGGGTTTCAACAGCTTTTATCTAAGCCCAACTGATCCATACATGAAAAACAAAAAAGTCCGTTTTTCATCAAAAGTCATGCTGAAAAAAATGGTGGGAACCGGTTTTAAAGTATGGTGACGTACTATCCAATGGTGCGCAGCCAATAAACCAAGTATTAACCAAATCCAAGCGGGGTAAAGGGTTTCAACAGCTTTTATCTAAGCCCAACTGATCCATAACATGAAAAACAAAAAAGTCCGTTTTTCATCAAAAGTCATGCTGAAAAAATGGTGGGAACCGGTTTTAAAGTATGGTGACGTACTATCCAATGGTGCGCAGCCAATAAACCAAGTATTAACCAAATCCAAGCGGGGTAAAGGGTTTCAACAGCTTTTATCTAAGCCCAACTGATCCATAACATGAAAAACAAAAAAGTCCGTTTTTCATCAAAAGTCATGCTGAAAAAAATGGTGGGAACCGGTTTTAAAGTATGGTGACGTACTATCCAATGGTGCGCAGCCAATAAACCAAGTATTAACCAAATCCAAGCGGGGTAAAGGGTTTCAACAGCTTTTATCTAAGCCCAACTGATCCATAACATGAAAAACAAAAAAGTCCGTTTTTCATCAAAAGTCATGCTGAAAAAATGGTGGGAACCGGTTTTAAAGTATGGTGACGTACTATCCAATGGTGCGCAGCCAATAAACCAAGTATTAACCAAATCCAAGCGGGGTAAAGGGTTTCAACAGCTTTTATCTAAGCCCAACTGATCCATAACATGAAAAACAAAAAAGTCCGTTTTTCATCAAAAGTCATGCTGAAAAAATTGGTGGGAACCGGTTTTAAAGTATGGTGACGTACTATCCAATGGTGCGCAGCCAATAAACCAAGTATTAACCAAATCCAAGCGGGGTAAAGGGTTTCAACAGCTTTTATCTAAGCCCAACTGATCCATAACATGAAAAACAAAAAAGTCCGTTTTCATCAAAAGTCATGCTGAAAAAAATGGTGGGAACCGGTTTTAAAGTATGGTGACGTACTATCCAATGGTGCGCAGCCAATAAACCAAGTATTAACCAAATCCAAGCGGGGTAAAGGGTTTCAACAGCTTTTATCTAAGCCCAACTGATCCATAACATGAAAAACAAAAAGTCCGTTTTTCATCAAAAGTCATGCTGAAAAAAATGGTGGGAACCGGTTTTAAAGTATGGTGACGTACTATCCAATGGTGCGCAGCCAATAAACCAAGTATTAACCAAATCCAAGCGGGGTAAAGGGTTTCAACAGCTTTTATCTAAGCCCAACTGATCCATAACATGAAAAACAAAAAGTCCGTTTTTCATCAAAAGTCATGCTGAAAAAATGGTGGGAACCGGTTTTAAAGTATGGTGACGTACTATCCAATGGTGCGCAGCCAATAACCAAGTATTAACCAAATCCAAGCGGGGTAAAGGGTTTCAACAGCTTTTATCTAAGCCCAACTGATCCATAACATGAAAAACAAAACAGTCCGTTTTTCATCAAAAGTCATGCTGAAAAAATGGTGGGAACCGGTTTTAAAGTATGGTGACGTACTATCCAATGGTGCGCAGCCAATAAACCAAGTATTAACCAAATCCAAGCGGGGTAAAGGGTTTCAACAGCTTTTATCTAAGCCCAACTGATCCATAACATGAAAAACAAAAAAGTCCGTTTTTCATCAAAAGTCATGCTGAAAAAAATGGTGGGAACCGGTTTTAAAGTATGGTGACGTACTATCCAATGGTGCGCAGCCAATAAACCAAGTATTAACCAAATCCAAGCGGGGTAAAGGGTTTCAACAGCTTTTATCTAAGCCCAACTGATCCATAACATGAAAAACAAAAAAGTCCGTTTTTCATCAAAAGTCATGCTGAAAAAAATGGTGGGAACCGGTTTTAAAGTATGGTGACGTACTATCCAATGGTGCGCAGCCAATAAACCAAGTATTAACCAAATCCAAGCGGGGTAAAGGGTTTCAACAGCTTTTATCTAAGCCCAACTGATCCATAACATGAAAAACAAAAAAGTCCGTTTTTCATCAAAAGTCATGCTGAAAAAAATGTGGGAACCGGTTTTAAAGTATGGTGACGTACTATCCAATGGTGCGCAGCCAATAAACCAAGTATTAACCAAATCCAAGCGGGGTAAAGGGTTTCAAC
>JARLTB010000588.1:0-152500 GCA_030141615.1 Unio pictorum
GTGACGTACTATCCAATGGTGCGCAGCCAATAAACCAAGTATTAACCAAATCCAAGCGGGGGGTAAAGGGTTTTCAACAGCTTTTATCTAAGCCCAACTGATCCATAACATGAAAAACAAAAAAGTCCGTTTTTCATCAAAAGTCATGCTGAAAAAATGGTGGGAACCGGTTTTAAAGTATGGTGACGTTACTATCCAATGGTGCGCAGCCAATAAACCAAGTATTAACCAAATCCAAGCGGGGTAAAGGGTTTCAACAGCTTTTATCTAAGCCAACTGATCCATAACATGAAAAAACAAAAAAGTCCGTTTTTCATCAAAAGTCATGCTGAAAAAAATGGTGGGAACCGGTTTAAAGTATGGTGACGTACTATCCAATGGTGCGCAGCCAATAAACCAAGTATTAACCAAATCCAAGCGGGGTAAAGGGTTTCAACAGCTTTTATCTAAGCCCAACTGATCCATAACATGAAAAACAAAAAAGTCCGTTTTCATCAAAAGTCATGCTGAAAAAAATGGTGGGAACCGGTTTTAAAGTATGGTGACGTACTATCCAATGGTGCGCAGCCAATAAACCAAGTATTAACCAAATCCAAGCGGGGTAAAGGGTTTCAACAGCTTTTATCTAAGCCCAACTGATCCATAACATGAAAAACAAAAAAGTCCGTTTTTCATCAAAAGTCATGCTGAAAAAAATGGTGGGAACCGTTTTAAAGTATGGTGACGTACTATCCAATGGTGCGCAGCCAATAAACCAAGTATTAACCAAATCCAAGCGGGGTAAAGGGTTTCAACAGCTTTTATCTAAGCCCAACTGATCCATAACATGAAAAACAAAAAAGTCCGTTTTTCATCAAAAGTCATGCTGAAAAAAATGGTGGGAACCGGTTTTAAAGTATGGTGACGTACTATCCAATGGTGCGCAGCCAATAAACCAAGTATTAACCAAATCCAAGCGGGGTAAAGGGTTTCAACAGCTTTTATCTAAGCCCAACTGATCCATAACATGAAAAACAAAAAAGTCCGTTTTTCATCAAAAGTCATGCTGAAAAAAATGGTGGGAACCGGTTTTAAAGTATGGTGACGTACTATCCAATGGTGCGCAGCCAATAAACCAAGTATTAACCAAATCCAAGCGGGGTAAAGGGTTTCAACAGCTTTTATCTAAGCCCAACTGATCCATAACATGAAAAACAAAAAAGTCCGTTTTTCATCAAAAGTCATGCTGAAAAAAATGGTGGGAACCGGTTTTAAAGTATGGTGACGTACTATCCAATGGTGCGCAGCCAATAAACCAAGTATTAACCAAATCCAAGCGGGGTAAAGGGTTTCAACAGCTTTTATCTAAGCCCAACTGATCCATAACATGAAAAACAAAAAAGTCCGTTTTTCATCAAAAGTCATGCTGAAAAAAATGGTGGGAACCGGTTTAAAGTATGGTGACGTACTATCCAATGGTGCGCAGCCAATAAACCAAGTATTAACCAAATCCAAGCGGGGTAAAGGGTTTCAACAGCTTTTATCTAAGCCCAACTGATCCATAACATGAAAAACAAAAAAGTCCGTTTTTCATCAAAAGTCATGCTGAAAAAAATGGTGGGAACCGGTTTTAAAGTATGGTGACGTACTATCCAATGGTGCGCAGCCAATAAACCAAGTATTAACCAAATCCAAGCGGGGTAAAGGGTTTCAACAGCTTTTATCTAAGCCCAACTGATCCATAACATGAAAAACAAAAAAGTCCGTTTTTCATCAAAAGTCATGCTGAAAAAAATGGTGGGAACCGGTTTTAAAGTATGGTGACGTACTATCCAATGGTGCGCAGCCAATAAACCAAGTATTAACCAAATCCAAGCGGGGTAAAGGGTTTCAACAGCTTTTATCTAAGCCCAACTGATCCATAACATGAAAAACAAAAAAGTCCGTTTTTCATCAAAAGTCATGCTGAAAAAATGGTGGGAACCGGTTTTAAAGTATGGTGACGTACTATCCAATGGTGCGCAGCCAATAAACCAAGTATTAACCAAATCCAAGCGGGGTAAAGGGTTTCAACAGCTTTTATCTAAGCCCAACTGATCCATAACATGAAAAACAAAAAAGTCCGTTTTTCATCAAAAGTCATGCTGAAAAAAATGGTGGGAACCGGTTTTAAAGTATGGTGACGTACTATCCAATGGTGCGCAGCCAATAAACCAAGTATTAACCAAATCCAAGCGGGGTAAAGGGTTTCAACAGCTTTTATCTAAGCCCAACTGATCCATAACATGAAAAACAAAAAAGTCCGTTTTTCATCAAAAGTCATGCTGAAAAAAATGGTGGGAACCGGTTTTAAAGTATGGTGACGTACTATCCAATGGTGCGCAGCCAATAAACCAAGTATTAACCAAATCCAAGCGGGGTAAAGGGTTTCAACAGCTTTTATCTAAGCCCAACTGATCCATAACATGAAAAACAAAAAAGTCCGTTTTTCATCAAAAGTCATGCTGAAAAAAATGGTGGGAACCGGTTTTAAAGTATGGTGACGTACTATCCAATGGTGCGCAGCCAATAAACCAAGTATTAACCAAATCCAAGCGGGGTAAAGGGTTTCAACAGCTTTTATCTAAGCCCAACTGATCCATAACATGAAAAACAAAAAAGTCCGTTTTTCATCAAAAGTCATGCTGAAAAAAATGGTGGGAACCGGTTTTAAAGTATGGTGACGTACTATCCAATGGTGCGCAGCCAATAAACCAAGTATTAACCAAATCCAAGCGGGGTAAAGGGTTTCAACAGCTTTTATCTAAGCCCAACTGATCCATAACATGAAAAAACAAAAAAGTCCGTTTTTCATCAAAAGTCATGCTGAAAAAAATGGTGGGAACCGGTTTTAAAGTATGGTGACGTACTATCCAATGGTGCGCAGCCAATAAACCAAGTATTAACCAAATCCAAGCGGGGTAAAGGGTTTCAACAGCTTTTATCTAAGCCCAACTGATCCATAACATGAAAAACAAAAAGTCCGTTTTTCATCAAAAGTCATGCTGAAAAAAATGGTGGGAACCGGTTTTAAAGTATGGTGACGTACTATCCAATGGTGCGCAGCCAATAAACCAAGTATTAACCAAATCCAAGCGGGGTAAAGGGTTTCAACAGCTTTTATCTAAGCCCAACTGATCCATAACATGAAAAACAAAAAAGTCCGTTTTTCATCAAAAGTCATGCTGAAAAAAATGGTGGGAACCGGTTTTAAAGTATGGTGACGTACTATCCAATGGTGCGCAGCCAATAAACCAAGTATTAACCAAATCCAAGCGGGTAAAGGGTTTCAACAGCTTTTATCTAAGCCCAACTGATCCATAACATGAAAAACAAAAAAGTCCGTTTTTCATCAAAAGTCATGCTGAAAAAAATGGTGGGAACCGGTTTTAAAGTATGGTGACGTACTATCCAATGGTGCGCAGCCAATAAACCAAGTATTAACCAAATCCAAGCGGGGTAAAGGGTTTCAACAGCTTTTATCTAAGCCCAACTGATCCATAACATGAAAAACAAAAAAGTCCGTTTTTCATCAAAAGTCATGCTGAAAAAAATGGTGGGAACCGGTTTTAAAGTATGGTGACGTACTATCCAATGGTGCGCAGCCAATAAACCAAGTATTAACCAAATCCAAGCGGGGTAAAGGGTTTCAACAGCTTTTATCTAAGCCCAACTGATCCATAACATGAAAAACAAAAAAGTCCGTTTTTCATCAAAAGTCATGCTGAAAAAAATGGTGGAACCGGTTTTAAAGTATGGTGACGTACTATCCAATGGTGCGCAGCCAATAACCAAGTATTAACCAAATCCAAGCGGGGTAAAGGGTTTCAACAGCTTTTATCTAAGCCCAACTGATCCATAACATGAAAAACAAAAAAGTCCGTTTTTCATCAAAAGTCATGCTGAAAAAAATGGTGGGAACCGGTTTTAAAGTATGGTGACGTACTATCCAATGGTGCGCAGCCAATAAACCAAGTATTAACCAAATCCAAGCGGGGTAAAGGGTTTCAACAGCTTTTATCTAAGCCCAACTGATCCATAACATGAAAAACAAAAAAGTCCGTTTTTCATCAAAAGTCATGCTGAAAAAAATGGTGGGAACCGGTTTTAAAGTATGGTGACGTACTATCCAATGGTGCGCAGCCAATAAACCAAGTATTAACCAAATCCAAGCGGGGTAAAGGGTTTCAACAGCTTTTATCTAAGCCCAACTGATCCATAACATGAAAAACAAAAAAGTCCGTTTTTCATCAAAAGTCATGCTGAAAAAAATGGTGGGAACCGGTTTTAAAGTATGGTGACGTACTATCCAATGGTGCGCAGCCAATAAACCAAGTATTAACCAAATCCAAGCGGGGTAAAGGGTTCAACAGCTTTTATCTAAGCCCAACTGATCCATAACATGAAAAACAAAAAAGTCCGTTTTTCATCAAAAGTCATGCTGAAAAAAATGGTGGGAACCGGTTTTAAAGTATGGTGACGTACTATCCAATGGTGCGCAGCCAATAAACCAAGTATTAACCAAATCCAAGCGGGGTAAAGGGTTTCAACAGCTTTTATCTAAGCCCAACTGATCCATAACATGAAAAACAAAAAAGTCCGTTTTTCATCAAAAGTCATGCTGAAAAAAATGGTGGGAACCGGTTTTAAAGTATGGTGACGTACTATCCAATGGTGCGCAGCCAATAAACCAAGTATTAACCAAATCCAAGCGGGGTAAAGGGTTTCAACAGCTTTTATCTAAGCCCAACTGATCCATAACATGAAAAACAAAAAAGTCCGTTTTTCATCAAAAGTCATGCTGAAAAAAATGGTGGGAACCGGTTTTAAAGTATGGTGACGTACTATCCAATGGTGCGCAGCCAATAAACCAAGTATTAACCAAATCCAAGCGGGGTAAAGGGTTTCAACAGCTTTTATCTAAGCCCAACTGATCCATAACATGAAAAACAAAAAAGTCCGTTTTTCATCAAAAGTCATGCTGAAAAAAATGGTGGGAACCGGTTTTAAAGTATGGTGACGTACTATCCAATGGTGCGCAGCCAATAAACCAAGTATTAACCAAATCCAAGCGGGGTAAAGGGTTTCAACAGCTTTTATCTAAGCCCAACTGATCCATAACATGAAAAACAAAAAAGTCCGTTTTTCATCAAAAGTCATGCTGAAAAAAATGGTGGGAACCGGTTTTAAAGTATGGTGACGTACTATCCAATGGTGCGCAGCCAATAAACCAAGTATTAACCAAATCCAAGCGGGGTAAAGGGTTTCAACAGCTTTTATCTAAGCCCAACTGATCCATAACATGAAAAACAAAAAAGTCCGTTTTTCATCAAAAGTCATGCTGAAAAAAATGGTGGGAACCGGTTTTAAAGTATGGTGACGTACTATCCAATGGTGCGCAGCCAATAAACCAAGTATTAACCAAATCCAAGCGGGGTAAAGGGTTTCAACAGCTTTTATCTAAGCCCAACTGATCCATAACATGAAAAACAAAAAAGTCCGTTTTTCATCAAAAGTCATGCTGAAAAAAATGGTGGGAACCGGTTTTAAAGTATGGTGACGTACTATCCAATGGTGCGCAGCCAATAAACCAAGTATTAACCAAATCCAAGCGGGGTAAAGGGTTTCAACAGCTTTTATCTAAGCCCAACTGATCCATAACATGAAAAACAAAAAAGTCCGTTTTTCATCAAAAGTCATGCTGAAAAAAATGGTGGGAACCGGTTTTAAAGTATGGTGACGTACTATCCAATGGTGCGCAGCCAATAAACCAAGTATTAACCAAATCCAAGCGGGGTAAAGGGTTTCAACAGCTTTTATCTAAGCCCAACTGATCCATAACATGAAAAACAAAAAAGTCCGTTTTTCATCAAAAGTCATGCTGAAAAAAATGGTGGGAACCGGTTTTAAAGTATGGTGACGTACTATCCAATGGTGCGCAGCCAATAAACCAAGTATTAACCAAATCCAAGCGGGGTAAAGGGTTTCAACAGCTTTTATCTAAGCCCAACTGATCCATAACATGAAAAACAAAAAAGTCCGTTTTTCATCAAAAGTCATGCTGAAAAAAATGGTGGGAACCGGTTTTAAAGTATGGTGACGTACTATCCAATGGTGCGCAGCCAATAAACCAAGTATTAACCAAATCCAAGCGGGGTAAAGGGTTTCAACAGCTTTTATCTAAGCCCAACTGATCCATAACATGAAAAACAAAAAAGTCCGTTTTTCATCAAAAGTCATGCTGAAAAAAATGGTGGGAACCGGTTTTAAAGTATGGTGACGTACTATCCAATGGTGCGCAGCCAATAAACCAAGTATTAACCAAATCCAAGCGGGGTAAAGGGTTTCAACAGCTTTTATCTAAGCCAACTGATCCATAACATGAAAAACAAAAAAGTCCGTTTTTCATCAAAAGTCATGCTGAAAAAAATGGTGGGAACCGGTTTTAAAGTATGGTGACGTACTATCCAATGGTGCGCAGCCAATAAACCAAGTATTAACCAAATCCAAGCGGGGTAAAGGGTTTCAACAGCTTTTATCTAAGCCCAACTGATCCATAACATGAAAAACAAAAAAGTCCGTTTTTCATCAAAAGTCATGCTGAAAAAAATGGTGGGAACCGGTTTTAAAGTATGGTGACGTACTATCCAATGGTGCGCAGCCAATAAACCAAGTATTAACCAAATCCAAGCGGGGTAAAGGGTTTCAACAGCTTTTATCTAAGCCCAACTGATCCATAACATGAAAAACAAAAAAGTCCGTTTTTCATCAAAAGTCATGCTGAAAAAAATGGTGGGAACCGGTTTTAAAGTATGGTGACGTACTATCCAATGGTGCGCAGCCAATAAACCAAGTATTAACCAAATCCAAGCGGGGTAAAGGGTTTCAACAGCTTTTATCTAAGCCCAACTGATCCATAACATGAAAAACAAAAAAGTCCGTTTTTCATCAAAAGTCATGCTGAAAAAAATGGTGGGAACCGGTTTTAAAGTATGGTGACGTACTATCCAATGGTGCGCAGCCAATAAACCAAGTATTAACCAAATCCAAGCGGGGTAAAGGGTTTCAACAGCTTTTATCTAAGCCCAACTGATCCATAACATGAAAAACAAAAAAGTCCGTTTTTCATCAAAAGTCATGCTGAAAAAAATGGTGGGAACCGGTTTTAAAGTATGGTGACGTACTATCCAATGGTGCGCAGCCAATAAACCAAGTATTAACCAAATCCAAGCGGGGTAAAGGGTTTCAACAGCTTTTATCTAAGCCCAACTGATCCATAACATGAAAAACAAAAAAAGTCCGTTTTTCATCAAAAGTCATGCTGAAAAAAATGGTGGGAACCGGTTTTAAAGTATGGTGACGTACTATCCAATGGTGCGCAGCCAATAAACCAAGTATTAACCAAATCCAAGCGGGGTAAAGGGTTTCAACAGCTTTTATCTAAGCCCAACTGATCCATAACATGAAAAACAAAAAAGTCCGTTTTTCATCAAAAGTCATGCTGAAAAAAATGGTGGGAACCGGTTTTAAAGTATGGTGACGTACTATCCAATGGTGCGCAGCCAATAAACCAAGTATTAACCAAATCCAAGCGGGGTAAAGGGTTTCAACAGCTTTTATCTAAGCCCAACTGATCCATAACATGAAAAACAAAAAAGTCCGTTTTTCATCAAAAGTCATGCTGAAAAAAATGGTGGGAACCGGTTTTAAAGTATGGTGACGTACTATCCAATGGTGCGCAGCCAATAAACCAAGTATTAACCAAATCCAAGCGGGGTAAAGGGTTTCAACAGCTTTTATCTAAGCCCAACTGATCCATAACATGAAAAACAAAAAAGTCCGTTTTTCATCAAAAGTCATGCTGAAAAAAATGGTGGGAACCGGTTTTAAAGTATGGTGACGTACTATCCAATGGTGCGCAGCCAATAAACCAAGTATTAACCAAATCCAAGCGGGGTAAAGGGTTTCAACAGCTTTTATCTAAGCCCAACTGATCCATAACATGAAAAAACAAAAAAGTCCGTTTTTCATCAAAAGTCATGCTGAAAAAAATGGTGGGAACCGGTTTTAAAGTATGGTGACGTACTATCCAATGGTGCGCAGCCAATAAACCAAGTATTAACCAAATCCAAGCGGGGTAAAGGGTTTCAACAGCTTTTATCTAAGCCCAACTGATCCATAACATGAAAAACAAAAAAGTCCGTTTTTCATCAAAAGTCATGCTGAAAAAAATGGTGGGAACCGGTTTTAAAGTATGGTGACGTACTATCCAATGGTGCGCAGCCAATAAACCAAGTATTAACCAAATCCAAGCGGGGTAAAGGGTTTCAACAGCTTTTATCTAAGCCCAACTGATCCATAACATGAAAAACAAAAAAGTCCGTTTTTCATCAAAAGTCATGCTGAAAAAAATGGTGGGAACCGGTTTTAAAGTATGGTGACGTACTATCCAATGGTGCGCAGCCAATAAACCAAGTATTAACCAAATCCAAGCGGGGTAAAGGGTTTCAACAGCTTTTATCTAAGCCCAACTGATCCATAACATGAAAAACAAAAAAGTCCGTTTTTCATCAAAAGTCATGCTGAAAAAAATGGTGGGAACCGGTTTTAAAGTATGGTGACGTACTATCCAATGGTGCGCAGCCAATAAACCAAGTATTAACCAAATCCAAGCGGGGTAAAGGGTTTCAACAGCTTTTATCTAAGCCCAACTGATCCATAACATGAAAAACAAAAAAGTCCGTTTTTCATCAAAAGTCATGCTGAAAAAAATGGTGGGAACCGGTTTTAAAGTATGGTGACGTACTATCCAATGGTGCGCAGCCAATAAACCAAGTATTAACCAAATCCAAGCGGGGTAAAGGGTTTCAACAGCTTTTATCTAAGCCCAACTGATCCATAACATGAAAAACAAAAAAGTCCGTTTTTCATCAAAAGTCATGCTGAAAAAAATGGTGGGAACCGGTTTTAAAAGTATGGTGACGTACTATCCAATGGTGCGCAGCCAATAAACCAAGTATTAACCAAATCCAAGCGGGGTAAAGGGTTTCAACAGCTTTTATCTAAGCCCAACTGATCCATAACATGAAAAACAAAAAAGTCCGTTTTTCATCAAAAGTCATGCTGAAAAAAATGGTGGGAACCGGTTTTAAAGTATGGTGACGTACTATCCAATGGTGCGCAGCCAATAAACCAAGTATTAACCAAATCCAAGCGGGGTAAAGGGTTTCAACAGCTTTTATCTAAGCCCAACTGATCCATAACATGAAAAACAAAAAAGTCCGTTTTTCATCAAAAGTCATGCTGAAAAAAATGGTGGGAACCGGTTTTAAAGTATGGTGACGTACTATCCAATGGTGCGCAGCCAATAAACCAAGTATTAACCAAATCCAAGCGGGGTAAAGGGTTTCAACAGCTTTTATCTAAGCCCAACTGATCCATAACATGAAAAACAAAAAAGTCCGTTTTTCATCAAAAGTCATGCTGAAAAAAAATGGTGGGAACCGGTTTTAAAGTATGGTGACGTACTATCCAATGGTGCGCAGCCAATAAACCAAGTATTAACCAAATCCAAGCGGGGTAAAGGGTTTCAACAGCTTTTATCTAAGCCCAACTGATCCATAACATGAAAAACAAAAAAGTCCGTTTTTCATCAAAAGTCATGCTGAAAAAAATGGTGGGAACCGGTTTTAAAGTATGGTGACGTACTATCCAATGGTGCGCAGCCAATAAACCAAGTATTAACCAAATCCAAGCGGGGTAAAGGGTTTCAACAGCTTTTATCTAAGCCCAACTGATCCATAACATGAAAAACAAAAAAGTCCGTTTTTCATCAAAAGTCATGCTGAAAAAAATGGTGGGAACCGGTTTTAAAGTATGGTGACGTACTATCCAATGGTGCGCAGCCAATAAACCAAGTATTAACCAAATCCAAGCGGGGTAAAGGGTTTCAACAGCTTTTATCTAAGCCCAACTGATCCATAACATGAAAAACAAAAAAGTCCGTTTTTCATCAAAAGTCATGCTGAAAAAAATGGTGGGAACCGGTTTTAAAGTATGGTGACGTACTATCCAATGGTGCGCAGCCAATAAACCAAGTATTAACCAAATCCAAGCGGGGTAAAGGGTTTCAACAGCTTTTATCTAAGCCCAACTGATCCATAACATGAAAAACAAAAAAGTCCGTTTTTCATCAAAAGTCATGCTGAAAAAAATGGTGGGAACCGGTTTTAAAGTATGGTGACGTACTATCCAATGGTGCGCAGCCAATAACCAAGTATTAACCAAATCCAAGCGGGGTAAAGGGTTTCAACAGCTTTTATCTAAGCCCAACTGATCCATAACATGAAAAACAAAAAAGTCCGTTTTTCATCAAAAGTCATGCTGAAAAAAATGGTGGGAACCGGTTTTAAAGTATGGTGACGTACTATCCAATGGTGCGCAGCCAATAAACCAAGTATTAACCAAATCCAAGCGGGGTAAAGGGTTTCAACAGCTTTTATCTAAGCCCAACTGATCCATAACATGAAAAACAAAAAAGTCCGTTTTTCATCAAAAGTCATGCTGAAAAAAATGGTGGGAACCGGTTTTAAAGTATGGTGACGTACTATCCAATGGTGCGCAGCCAATAAACCAAGTATTAACCAAATCCAAGCGGGGTAAAGGGTTTCAACAGCTTTTATCTAAGCCCAACTGATCCATAACATGAAAAACAAAAAAGTCCGTTTTTCATCAAAAGTCATGCTGAAAAAAATGGTGGGAACCGGTTTTAAAGTATGGTGACGTACTATCCAATGGTGCGCAGCCAATAAACCAAGTATTAACCAAATCCAAGCGGGGTAAAGGGTTTCAACAGCTTTTATCTAAGCCCAACTGATCCATAACATGAAAAACAAAAAAGTCCGTTTTTCATCAAAAGTCATGCTGAAAAAAATGGTGGGAACCGGTTTTAAAGTATGGTGACGTACTATCCAATGGTGCGCAGCCAATAAACCAAGTATTAACCAAATCCAAGCGGGGTAAAGGGTTTCAACAGCTTTTATCTAAGCCCAACTGATCCATAACATGAAAAACAAAAAAGTCCGTTTTTCATCAAAAGTCATGCTGAAAAAAATGGTGGGAACCGGTTTTAAAGTATGGTGACGTACTATCCAATGGTGCGCAGCCAATAAACCAAGTATTAACCAAATCCAAGCGGGGTAAAGGGTTTCAACAGCTTTTATCTAAGCCCAACTGATCCATAACATGAAAAACAAAAAAGTCCGTTTTTCATCAAAAGTCATGCTGAAAAAAATGGTGGGAACCGGTTTTAAAGTATGGTGACGTACTATCCAATGGTGCGCAGCCAATAAACCAAGTATTAACCAAATCCAAGCGGGGTAAAGGGTTTCAACAGCTTTTATCTAAGCCCAACTGATCCATAACATGAAAAACAAAAAAGTCCGTTTTTCATCAAAAGTCATGCTGAAAAAAATGGTGGGAACCGGTTTTAAAGTATGGTGACGTACTATCCAATGGTGCGCAGCCAATAAACCAAGTATTAACCAAATCCAAGCGGGGTAAAGGGTTTCAACAGCTTTTATCTAAGCCCAACTGATCCATAACATGAAAAACAAAAAAGTCCGTTTTTCATCAAAAGTCATGCTGAAAAAAATGGTGGGAACCGGTTTTAAAGTATGGTGACGTACTATCCAATGGTGCGCAGCCAATAAACCAAGTATTAACCAAATCCAAGCGGGGTAAAGGGTTTCAACAGCTTTTATCTAAGCCCAACTGATCCATAACATGAAAAACAAAAAAGTCCGTTTTTCATCAAAAGTCATGCTGAAAAAAATGGTGGGAACCGGTTTTAAAGTATGGTGACGTACTATCCAATGGTGCGCAGCCAATAAACCAAGTATTAACCAAATCCAAGCGGGGTAAAGGGTTTCAACAGCTTTTATCTAAGCCCAACTGATCCATAACATGAAAAACAAAAAAGTCCGTTTTTCATCAAAAGTCATGCTGAAAAAAATGGTGGGAACCGGTTTTAAAGTATGGTGACGTACTATCCAATGGTGCGCAGCCAATAAACCAAGTATTAACCAAATCCAAGCGGGTAAAGGGTTTCAACAGCTTTTATCTAAGCCCAACTGATCCATAACATGAAAAACAAAAAAGTCCGTTTTTCATCAAAAGTCATGCTGAAAAAAATGGTGGGAACCGGTTTTAAAGTATGGTGACGTACTATCCAATGGTGCGCAGCCAATAAACCAAGTATTAACCAAATCCAAGCGGGGGTAAAGGGTTTCAACAGCTTTTATCTTAGCCCAACTGATCCATAACATGAAAAACAAAAAAGTCCGTTTTTCATCAAAAGTCAAGCTGAAAAAAATGGTGGGAACCGGTTTTAAAGTATGGTGACGTACTATCCAATGGTGCGCAGCCAATAAACCAAGTATTAACCAAATCCAAGCGGGGTAAAGGGTTTCAACAGCTTTTATCTAAGCCCAACTGATCCATAACATGAAAAACAAAAAAGTCCGTTTTTCATCAAAAGTCATGCTGAAAAAAAATGGTGGGAACCGGTTTTAAAGTATGGTGACGTACTATCCAATGGTGCGCAGCCAATAAACCAAGTATTAACCAAATCCAAGCGGGGTAAAGGGTTTCAACAGCTTTTATCTAAGCCCAACTGATCCATAACATGAAAAACAAAAAAGTCCGTTTTTCATCAAAAGTCATGCTGAAAAAAATGGTGGGAACCGGTTTTAAAGTATGGTGACGTACTATCCAATGGTGCGCAGCCAATAAACCAAGTATTAACCAAATCCAAGCGGGGTAAAGGGTTTCAACAGCTTTTATCTAAGCCCAACTGATCCATAACATGAAAAACAAAAAAGTCCGTTTTTCATCAAAAGTCATGCTGAAAAAAATGGTGGGAACCGGTTTTAAAGTATGGTGACGCTATCCAATGGTGCGCAGCCAATAAACCAAGTATTAACCAAATCCAAGCGGGGTAAAGGGTTTCAACAGCTTTTATCTAAGCCCAACTGATCCATAACATGAAAAACAAAAAAGTCCGTTTTTCATCAAAAGTCATGCTGAAAAAAATGGTGGGAACCGGTTTTAAAGTATGGTGACGTACTATCCAATGGTGCGCAGCCAATAAACCAAGTATTAACCAAATCCAAGCGGGGTAAAGGGTTTCAACAGCTTTTATCTAAGCCCAACTGATCCATAACATGAAAAACAAAAAAGTCCGTTTTTCATCAAAAGTCATGCTGAAAAAAATGGTGGGAACCGGTTTTAAAGTATGGTGACGTACTATCCAATGGTGCGCAGCCAATAAACCAAGTATTAACCAAATCCAAGCGGGGTAAAGGGTTTCAACAGCTTTTATCTAAGCCCAACTGATCCATAACATGAAAAACAAAAAAGTCCGTTTTTCATCAAAAGTCATGCTGAAAAAAATGGTGGGAACCGGTTTTAAAGTATGGTGACGTACTATCCAATGGTGCGCAGCCAATAAACCAAGTATTAACCAAATCCAAGCGGGGTAAAGGGTTTCAACAGCTTTTATCTAAGCCCAACTGATCCATAACATGAAAAACAAAAAAGTCCGTTTTTCATCAAAAGTCATGCTGAAAAAAATGGTGGGAACCGGTTTTAAAGTATGGTGACGTACTATCCAATGGTGCGCAGCCAGTAAACCAAGTATTAACCAAATCCAAGCGGGGTAAAGGGTTTCAACAGCTTTTATCTAAGCCCAACTGATCCATAACATGAAAAACAAAAAAGTCCGTTTTTCATCAAAAGTCATGCTGAAAAAAATGGTGGGAACCGGTTTTAAAGTATGGTGACGTACTATCCAATGGTGCGCAGCCAATAAACCAAGTATTAACCAAATCCAAGCGGGGTAAAGGGTTTCAACAGCTTTTATCTAAGCCCAACTGATCCATAACATGAAAAACAAAAAAGTCCGTTTTTCATCAAAAGTCATGCTGAAAAAAATGGTGGGAACCGGTTTTAAAGTATGGTGACGTACTATCCAATGGTGCGCAGCCAATAAACCAAGTATTAACCAAATCCAAGCGGGGTAAAGGGTTTCAACAGCTTTTATCTAAGCCCAACTGATCCATAACATGAAAAACAAAAAAGTCCGTTTTTCATCAAAAGTCATGCTGAAAAAAATGGTGGGAACCGGTTTTAAAGTATGGTGACGTACTATCCAATGGTGCGCAGCCAATAAACCAAGTATTAACCAAATCCAAGCGGGGTAAAGGGTTTCAACAGCTTTTATCTAAGCCCAACTGATCCATAACATGAAAAACAAAAAAGTCCGTTTTTCATCAAAAGTCATGCTGAAAAAAATGGTGGGAACCGGTTTTAAAGTATGGTGACGTACTATCCAATGGTGCGCAGCCAATAAACCAAGTATTAACCAAATCCAAGCGGGGTAAAGGGTTTCAACAGCTTTTATCTAAGCCCAACTGATCCATAACATGAAAAACAAAAAAGTCCGTTTTTCATCAAAAGTCATGCTGAAAAAAATGGTGGGAACCGGTTTTAAAGTATGGTGACGTACTATCCAATGGTGCGCAGCCAATAAACCAAGTATTAACCAAATCCAAGCGGGGTAAAGGGTTTCAACAGCTTTTATCTAAGCCCAACTGATCCATAACATGAAAAACAAAAAAGTCCGTTTTTCATCAAAAGTCATGCTGAAAAAAATGGTGGGAACCGGTTTTAAAGTATGGTGACGTACTATCCAATGGTGCGCAGCCAATAAACCAAGTATTAACCAAATCCAAGCGGGGTAAAGGGTTTCAACAGCTTTTATCTAAGCCCAACTGATCCATAACATGAAAAACAAAAAAGTCCGTTTTTCATCAAAAGTCATGCTGAAAAAAATGGTGGGAACCGGTTTTAAAGTATGGTGACGTACTATCCAATGGTGCGCAGCCAATAAACCAAGTATTAACCAAATCCAAGCGGGGTAAAGGGTTTCAACAGCTTTTATCTAAGCCCAACTGATCCATAACATGAAAAACAAAAAAGTCCGTTTTTCATCAAAAGTCATGCTGAAAAAAATGGTGGGAACCGGTTTTAAAGTATGGTGACGTACTATCCAATGGTGCGCAGCCAATAAACCAAGTATTAACCAAATCCAAGCGGGGTAAAGGGTTTCAACAGCTTTTATCTAAGCCCAACTGATCCATAACATGAAAAACAAAAAAGTCCGTTTTTCATCAAAAGTCATGCTGAAAAAAATGGTGGGAACCGGTTTTAAAGTATGGTGACGTACTATCCAATGGTGCGCAGCCAATAAACCAAGTATTAACCAAATCCAAGCGGGGTAAAGGGTTTCAACAGCTTTTATCTAAGCCCAACTGATCCATAACATGAAAAACAAAAAAGTCCGTTTTTCATCAAAAGTCATGCTGAAAAAAATGGTGGGAACCGGTTTTAAAGTATGGTGACGTACTATCCAATGGTGCGCAGCCAATAAACCAAGTATTAACCAAATCCAAGCGGGGTAAAGGGTTTCAACAGCTTTTATCTAAGCCCAACTGATCCATAACATGAAAAACAAAAAAGTCCGTTTTTCATCAAAAGTCATGCTGAAAAAAATGGTGGGAACCGGTTTTAAAGTATGGTGACGTACTATCCAATGGTGCGCAGCCAATAAACCAAGTATTAACCAAATCCAAGCGGGGTAAAGGGTTTCAACAGCTTTTATCTAAGCCCAACTGATCCATAACATGAAAAACAAAAAAGTCCGTTTTTCATCAAAAGTCATGCTGAAAAAAATGGTGGGAACCGGTTTTAAAGTATGGTGACGTACTATCCAATGGTGCGCAGCCAATAAACCAAGTATTAACCAAATCCAAGCGGGGTAAAGGGTTTCAACAGCTTTTATCTAAGCCCAACTGATCCATAACGTTAAAAACAAAAAAGTCCGTTTTTCATCAAAAGTCATGCTGAAAAAAATGGTGGGAACCGGTTTTAAAGTATGGTGACGTACTATCCAATGGTGCGCAGCCAATAAACCAAGTATTAACCAAATCCAAGCGGGGTAAAGGGTTTCAACAGCTTTTATCTAAGCCCAACTGATCCATAACATGAAAAACAAAAAAGTCCGTTTTTCATCAAAAGTCATGCTGAAAAAAATGGTGGGAACCGGTTTTAAAGTATGGTGACGTACTATCCAATGGTGCGCAGCCAATAAACCAAGTATTAACCAAATCTAAGCGGGGTAAAAGGTTTCAACAGCTTTTATCTAAGCCCAACTGATCCATAACATGAAAAACAAAAACGTCCGTTTTTCATCAAAAGTCATGCTGAAAAAAATGGTGGGAACCGGTTTTAAAGTACGGTGACGTACTATCCAATGGTGCGCAGCCAATAAACCAAGTATTAACCAAATCCAAGCGGGGTAAAGGGTTTCAACAGCTTTTATCTAATCCCAACTGATCCATAACATGAAAAACAAAAAAGTCCGTTTTTCATCAAATGTCATGCTGAAAAAAATGGTGGGAACCGGTTTAGCAGCAGAGAGGGTGAATCCTACAACGTTTTTAGACAAAATTTGATTGAAATCCTAAAACGAGCCGTCCTATAATCTCATTTTAACCAAAAAAAGGGCGAATCCTACAACGTTTTCAGACAAAAAAAATTGATTGAATCCTTAAAACGATCCGTAGGATTTCGTTGAAATCTACGAAATCTCATTTTAACTAAAAAAATGAAAACGAAGATTTTTACGATTTTTTAATTAATTTTGGTCGCAACTTGTTGTCATCCACCCTCTCTGCTGCTAGAACTTTCATCACTGGGTTAACAAAAAATAATAAAATGATTTTAACCGAATATTTGATCCAGTCCGATACGATATCGTGTCCGAGGATCATGCAAATTTATTGTTGCGAATCCGTGTGGTTTTGACTGAGCATGACTAAAGAAATCTCGAAATTGATTGAAGTCCATATCAGAACACCATGTCTGCCAAATATTTCGTAGCGTATGTGTATCAACGCCGTTGAATACAGAAAGAATATTGCAGTTATCTCTGATGACTTTTGGAACCTGAGTGTAGCGTTGAGTGACATATATCACGTCAGTGTTTTTGTGACGCCCACGGGAAAATATTCTAGCAGGATTTTTTTGTTTATCCAACATTATATCGTCGTATACGACTAAATTGTTAATATCTCCATCAATATCATCAATGCTCGGTGCTTCATCGATATCGGTTATAAACTCAATAATACCCTCTCCGGATTTTTCTACCGCGCTGTCGTTAAAATCTTTTAGCACTTCATAACATCGTTGATCATCTACGCTAGGGGCAATTAAATACAACTTATCCCATTTCATCCATCTCATTATTAAATTGAGCAACAATTGCGTTTTACCGGATCCAGATGGCCCGATTATAATCATCCGGATAGAGTTTGGTAGCGCTGCATGATGCTTAACCGGTTCTCTTCTTTTAGTCGCTGAAAAATCAATTATATCCATATCTCTATACATAAATTATGGATCTATATTGTGTGAAGTGCAAAATGCGTACTGGCACAGATGATGTGACGACAGTTACAACTAAAAATAACCGATCAGCGCTTTCTGGTAAATGCATGCAATGTGGTACAAAGAAATTTAGATTTGTGTCAATGAAATCTGATTTAAAAAAAAACGAGGAGGTGATATCGCAGCCAAATTGGCAAGGCTCCCTGGAACCCCATGGGCAAAGTACCCCGGAGAAAAGCACCTCCCAGGATATAGCTACTGTGGACCGGGAACCAGACTTGATATCAGACTCAATAATCAAAATCAACCCAACCCCGGTGAAGAACCAATAAACGCCATTGATAAGGCCTGTCACCTTCATGATGTTGCTTATAAAAGCAGCAATCTGCAACACAGACATCTAGCAGATGTGAAATTAATTCATGCGTTAAATGCTATTCCTGATAAATCCTTCAAAGAAAAATTGGCTTCATTTTTGATAAAATCGGCTATGAAAAGCAAATTGATGTTAGGTGCCGGTAATTAATAATATGGAATCAATTTATTATTCCCCAAGAGGATACTGGAGGGGTAAATCAGCAGTCCATAAACTCGCTAGTGCTGCAAAAGTGAAAAAAACCACTGCGGCTAATTGGTTATCCAAACAGGCACTATGGCAAATTTATCTACCACCGCCTAAACAAATTCAATTCTCGCATTTTGATGTGACCGCTCCTAATGAAGTTCATCAGGCTGATATATTATTTCTGCCACATGATCGTGGTTACAAATACGCATTAACCGTAGTTGATATTGCAAGTCGATACAAAGAAGCAGAACCGTTAAAAACAAAATCAGCCACTGAAGTCGCTTCTGCATTTGAAAGGATTTATCGACGAGGTCCTCTGCACTGGCCAAATCTATTGCAGGTTGATCCTGGCAAGGAATTTCAGGGTGCAGTATTATCTACAATGAAACATCATAATGTCACCATACGACGAGGGCATACTGCGCTACATCGCGATCAGGCCATTGTAGAACGATTTAATCGGACGATTGCTGAGCGGTTATTTGGATATCAATACGCAAAAGAATTCATTCAAGAAAAGCGATCCCGTGAATGGGTTAAAAGATTACCATCTGTGATTACTGCACTGAATAACGAGATTACTAGAACAATCAACATGAAACCTATCAACGCGATTAAAAAGAAGTCAATACCCGTACAACCACAAAAAGATTTCAAAGAACCAATTCTTGGTAGTAATGTCATTGTGAGGTACTTATACGAACCAGGAGAGCTTGAAGGGGGTAGAAAAAGGGCTACTGATCCTATTTGGAGCGTCACTACGCATAAGATATCTACTATAACACGATCAACTGGTAGACCTCCAGTCTATAAACTGGATTCAACTGCCCCTCAACGTGGATTTACTCGACAACAACTACAGGTAATTCCCGAGGATACTCAATTGCCACCGCATGGTCTTAACTAGCACCGTTGCGTCTATTGCACTCAAGACAAGTCAACATCACATTATTTCTGACATGACCGAGACTGTTATTTTTTCTGTCTACGGTGAATTGGCGAGGATCCTTATCCGAATACTGCCAACGCATTATACAATTGCAACTCGCGCAGTGATTATTCTGTTGTTTCTTCAGCGTAATTATTGATTCAGCATCAATATCAAATTCTCGTTGTTTTTTTTTGTCCTGTTGTTTGTAACCGGAGAGTTTTTTATTAATGATGCTAACATCAATATCACTTATTGTTGTGTCATTATCATCACCAATGATTTCATCATCGAGGACAACTCTTCGAAGTTGATTTATTTTTCGTACTCTGGATACTGCGAGATAGACTAAATTCGACCATTCGATGTGATTATCCACCATCCAAACAATTGTATCCGATATAGTCAATCCCTGTGAAGAGTGTATTGTTGCTGCGTATCCTAGAGTCCACGGGGATTTATTAGCACGCAATGCATCTTCAACGACATTGATATCAACCAGCACAATATCATTTAATACGAGAATTTGTTTTTCACTCTGTCCTGGAATATCAACTTCAATATTCTGTTTTCGTGTATCCGATGGCCTATAACAAAGGGGTACTGGAAGCGTTGCAAATTTTTCTTTATGCAATTCAAATAACTTCATCTGAAGTGTATCCCTGACTATTTTTCTACTTGCAATTATCAAATCATTTGGTCTCCATGTTTCCCAGAAATCGTTTATTTGAGTTTCTGAAATCACTTCACGCGCTATTTCGCACTGGATTCTATCCGGTTGTAATCTAATTAGCGCTTTGAATTCTCGTAATCGTTCATCAATTGATCTATAATCAGTGGTGATTTCTTCATAGTAGTCTACAAAACCCCTTAGCCATTCATGTGGAGATGCACCGACAAATGGTGGTGGTTGGCCGTGATCACCGCACATGACGACTTTTGTGTTTTTGTTTAACAACCACTCAAGAAATATTTGTAATACATCTAATGACACTGTGCATATTTCATCCCAAATTATGATTTCAGGAATGAATTTATCACCCATTCGATCAGGAGTCCATTTGTCACCCTTCCATCGAAAGAAACTATGGTAAGTACAGGCATTTACCCCTCGCTGTATCATCTCTCTGGCGAGTCTGTGAGTCGGTGTTAGCACAATCATGTTAGTAGAAATACAAGTATTTCCACCACGACGAAATAATTCAATTGCACGAGTTGTCTTTCCTGACCCACCACAACCGTTTAAATAAACTGTTTTATATCTACAGATTGGATCAGATACCGGTGGTGCATTAGAAAATTCTGATTGATTTTCAATACGGTTACAACAAAGATATTTATCATCCATGGCAACGTCTGCGGATTCACAATACTCATGTAGCATCTCCTTTTTAAATCGCCAACGCCCCCAATTTTCTTCGGGATCTGTGAATTTAGCTACAGCTGATTTGTATTTATTGTGTATATACATCGAATCAGTGGCCACTCTAACCGCGGTATTAGGAAATCTATTTATCATCGAAAATAGATTAATAGAAGCATAGGCTAGCATTGAACTTCTCAAATGTGTGTACTGGGAATTATGTCCATCACAGTAGGTAACAACCGTACCTAATTTCTCACCATTGGATAGAAAAGCATCCTTACGGGATACAAGTTTTCCCTGTTTCATTAAATCCGCTACAAGAAAATCGTATTCAGCGACATCTATGATCAACCGCGAAGAATATTTTGCGTTGTCGTACCGTCCACCTTGAGTGAATTTACCGATTATTCTTCGTCCGAGATCCTTTGCTTGTTCTTTTTTAATTTCAAATAACTTCTTAGACCAATTCATGATTTGTTCTTCATTGAAATCAGGGAATTGTTTTCGCAATTCGCTGATTATTCTATCTAGATCGGGTTGTGGTAGCCAAACTTCTTTCTGAGCTCGATAGCATATAATAGCATCGGAAACAATCAACGATATTAGCATACCACAATCAATCATATATCTCAATAGCACTATTGGCATCCAGGCCTTTTCAGATAGGTGTTTACCGAGCCAAACATAACTACACGGATGTAACCCTGTAGCTAATTCGAATGATATCACACGAGCGAATCCGGTTAAATCAAAATCAGGCAATGGTCCATTAATCGCAACACGAGTCATTTCATGTGTTGGGTGTCCAAATCGTTTGAAGTACTCAGCGCATTCCCCATACCCGAGAAAACTTCCGGGATAACACGCGGCTATATCAATTGAAATCATACCATCACGTGAGTATTTCGTATTCCACAATCCTCCATGACCAAATTCGACGCAACTCGATTTAACATCCTCAAGAAAATCACTTCGTGTTGGACGCCATGAGTTTTTTTCTCTTGCGAAGTGAGCTACCACTGATGGAATAGTAAAACTATCCGTGAGTAGTTTTTCATGGAAACTCTCCGGTGAAAAATCACTAGCGATTTTTCTCATTCTATTATCTAATTCTTCAACGCGATATAATTCACCATTTGGTTTTACAAATTGATCGAATCCTTCATCACTTCTAAGTAACCACACTGACACAGGATCATCCTTACACAACGCATTAATAGCATCAAATAATCTCTCTTCATAGAAAACATCCCCGACGAACTCCTTAGGGATATATTTCACGGTTCGTTCTCGTGGAAATACTGTTACCGCAGGTGTCCACGCGTGTTTGTTATGATCAATAATCTGTATTGGTGCTCCATTTTTGTTATATTTCGGTTCGTATAAAACCTCTCCGGTTATCGTCATAACTGTTATTGGAAATCTTAATGATGTTTCTAACTTAGCTATATCAGAAATCTTTGCACCGTTCTGTTTCACTGTCAGTTCCCACTCGGTTATTTTTTTTCGTCTTAGATCAGTTAGTTTATTTCCTCGGGATGCATTTGTGAAGTGCTCCATTACCCGTGTTGCTACACAATTAAGCCCTGACGAATATTTCATAGGAGCTAGTTTTGCGATATCGGGTTTATCATTTAACGGATATAGCCCATAAACCATTGCTGTTACGGGATAAGATCTTTCGTAGTATGGTTTGTCAATGCCGGTTAGAATCCCTGGTTTGGAATCTCTACTCACAATGACAGCTTTTTTATTCTTGAGGATTGGTTCAAATTTATCCCTAATAATCCATTTGCCATCGACTTCAATAATGAATTTGATTCGGAAAAAATACCGTTTTTCCCCAACACGTGAAATTATCACTGCTGCTTTTTCATCATTCATGGTAGCGTCAACAACACCATCAATTCGAAATGTTGACCAACAATAGGATGCTCCATCACGCTTGAATTCATTAAAACAGTCTCTGATTTTATTAATCATGGCTTTATCAAGAATTTTATTCTTTGGTGTATCAGAGACTATATCGAGATTGAATTGAGCATCCTTCCAGGGTAATTTATTGGACGCTTTTTTTGGTTTCTCGAGATTAAATTTGTTACGTTTTTTTGGTCTATCGAGATTAAATCTAGGACTGATTTTCAATAATCTCTTAAACTCTTTCATGTTTCCGTCTCTTGGACGTTTGATACGTTTTTTGGGTCTATCGAGATTAAATCTAGGATTGATTTTTAATAATCTCTTAAACTCTTTCATGTTTCCGTCTCTTGGACGTTTGATACGTTTTTTGGGTCTATCGAGATTAAATCTAGGATTGATTTTTAATAATCTCTTAAACTCTTTCATGTTTCCGTCTCTTGGACGTTTGATACGTTTTTTGGGTCTATCGAGATTAAATCTAGGATTGATTTTTAATAATCTCTTAAACTCTTTATCAACATTGAATTCAGCATTTTTCGAAGGCGTTTTCCTTAATTCGCTCATTCTATAATTAAAACAAGCATTTAAATGAAAGATTTTTATATAATGAATCACTGCAAGTGGCTTATGATTGGATCAGTAATCCCGTGTAACAAATCATGCAGAAGTGAGTTTTGTGGGTATCATATGCAAAGCTTTCGTCGTGGAAGCCTTGGTCCGTTACCCTGTATTCTATGTGGAGTTGGGGTTAGGGGGAAATCACGGTTGTGTTTGAATTGTGGTGGTAAACGATATAGGGAATTGAAGCGTTATTATGATAAAAGAATAAAAAATGGACAATCAATCAGAAATTATGACCCTGACGCTGACAAAGTCAGTATTCTTGACGCTGACAAAGTCAGTATTCTTGACGCTGACAAAGTCAGTATCAGGGATAAAATCATAAGAACTCCTCAAGACTACATCGAAAGATTTATCATTAAACCAAACAATGAATTAGACAAACAATAGTATTATATATACGAATGAACCAAGAATTCAGACAACATCCTGTGATCACAAATTATGAAGCATCCAGTGATGGTGTTGTAAGAAACCGCAGACTGAAGAAACCAGTTGGGTGGGATAATGGTATGGGGTATTTGATGTTTGGTGCTGGAAAGAAGAAATATCTCAATCATCGTTTCGTGTACGAGTGTTTCCATGGATTGATCGAGGATGATTCTGTCATTGATCATATCGATTCTAATCCGAAAAACAATTCTTTATCAAATCTGCAGGCTGTTACACAAAGTGAGAATACCGAACGAGGGGGGACTGGGAAATACTCGAAAAAAGCGAGACCTGTGAAATCTTTGAATACGATAACTAACGAAGAAAAAATATTTCAATCATTATATGAAGCCGGTAGGCACTTCGATATTTGTCCACCCTCAGTACGATATGTTGCAGAGGGGGTTTATCGATCTGCGTTTTCAAAAAATCGCGGACAGAAAATTAAATTTAGTTACGTCTAATACGTCATATTTTTCATTTAGAAATATGTCATTGCTATAGAATAATGAATTCTGAAAACATGAATAGCATCATATCCGAGATTTCAAAATTGAAAGGTTGGGATATTGAACTATCAGATGGGTTAAATCCTGATCAAATCATGTCTGATTTTCAGGATATAGAATACGGAGTTAACAACAATAAATACATGCTGCCAAAGAAATATGCACTCATCAAAAGAATTCAGAATTCTATTAAGGACTCTCTCGCATTCTCCAGTGACGTAAGTGTGTTCGCTCCGTTATATACCATCGTAGAACGAATACGAAAAGAATTGGGGTACGAATACGAATTGAAAAAGGAGGTTAATTCTAAAGTTAGAAACCTACGGGCGTTAATTCAAGAAAATGAACAATTTTGATTGACCAACCATTTATCATTATTTGATTGCCCGACCATTAATCATTATTTGATTGTGACCGTCCCTCATAGAGATTTTAATTTTTTTTAGCATTTTTTGATTGATAATGTCAGAAACAGTGAATAAAAAATTGATGGCTGGTTCGGATTGATCAAAAATAGAATGGCGAAAGTCACAGTATTATTATTATTTATAGCAATTATGTGACTTTCGCCATCATTGATAGAAGCCGTTATAGGATGAAATAACACTTCCATGACCATCCGATGGTGTTAGGTCGGGATTGAAAAATTGTTTTACAATTGAAAAATTGTTTCTGATTTCAAATAATGGTCAATGAAGCATTAACAACCCGATTGGCTCGTGAACGATTAGATGCAATTAAGAGATTTGTACCAATTCGTGACTCTGTACGGAATAAACTACAACAACGACAACAAGCGCAGACTGACTTTTCTGTGTCAAGTGAACAACTGTTTTCTCCGATAACAAGTGCGACCAAAGATGTGAAAAAGCTAACTGAAGCAGCGATATATGGAGATATTCCTGAGCGAGAACGAGTAAAGAAGGCGCCGCTGCTTGATACGCTTGAAAAGATAGCAGCAGAGACCGGACAAACACGCGCAGGGATACAACAGTTATCCAGTGATATAAAAACTCAACGCGAGTATGAACGACTAGCTGATATTGATGATTCTGCGCCTGAAACTCAAAGAGTTTCTACACCTGAACCACAACCTGTTGATGTCGTCACCCCAAGAGGTATCCCCTTTATAGACAAACTCACCGAAGCAGCTATAACAGAAATCAAACAACCTCAATTGGAGAAACTCAAGGATTATACGACCTTTGGTGATTTCGCCGCCAAAAGCTTTGATTCTAGAAAGGACTTTTTAAAAGACGAGTATAAAAACAGTAGAATAAGCCGAGACGACTGGGTTAATTGGTTGTATAAAACGAATAAGGGGATTACTGGTAATTTGAAAAAGGATACAGTTGAGTACAGAACTTTTAAAATAGGAGTTGATAGTTATGGTATACAAAAACAACAAGAACGAGGCCGACAAAGGCAATTACTTGATGATAGTGAAGGCGCAACTGGTACAACTAAGGAAACAAGCGGAAAAGGATATTCGATTGGAAATCCAAATGATGTCTTTGACTCTACCACGACATGTCCTGGTAGTGTTATCAATGATATATCACGATTAGAAGTTCTTGTAGGAGGTTTCCGAGCTGGAAATAACTCACCGGAAATAATTAATGAAGCAGCTGATATCTGTAGACGATTATTTCAGGGTGGTATCATGGATATCAGCACATATCGAGATTTCATTGGCGAGTTAGTAGACGGTGAAACCGTCCATGGTTATCATAGTGACTGAATCGATTAGATAAATAACAATTGAAAAATTGTTTCTGATTTAAAATAATGATCATACACTACAATCATGATAAACCAACCCCCGTCTACGTAGTTAATTCACGGTTTCCGGTTTATAGAGCATACTACGGAGATGGTTTAGGCAATACCATTGCAGGGTTATTTGCGAGAATGGCTCCAAAAGTGATGCCGTTAGCTAAACAACTAGGAATGAAAGCCATTGATGTTATTCGTGATAAGGGTATTGGTGCTGTTGGAGATCTTGCTGGAAAAGCGTTTTCAACTGCGAAGAATAAAATAACATCATTAGTGAGACGAAAAAAGAAACCGGTACCGTTACCGTCTACAGCAGAAATGCCTGCAAGTGTTAGTAGAATTATAAATAACGCAGTAGATGAAAAATTAGCGTCGATGGTGACTCCCTTGATAAATCAAGAGGACCAAAATAACATGATAGCAAACATGATAGCAGGAAGTGGCTTTAAAAAAACACGACGATGAAATGGGAAATCGCGATTTAGACTCTGATAAATAGAATAAAATGTTCAAAAGGTCACCTGATCCAGCATTTGATATAGACGCCCCAGTTGGCAAGGATGATTCTGTACGCGATTTTCAATTTTATTCTTATCACGCAGTACAACCAGATCTCCGATCGCGAATTGAACTTCAAGTTCATGATACCAGTAAATACTTCCTACCGTGTGAGGCATTTATTGAAGTAGAAGGAGAACTTGTAACAAATGTTGCAGCTGATACCCCATATGACAATAACGCAAATGTCCGAGTTGGTTTTGTTAATAACGGCATAATGGCGTTATTTGAAAGCGCTAGATATCTCATTGATGGAAAAGAAATTGAATCCATTGACCGTGAAGTTGATGTGGCCACAACAATCATAGGGTTAGCGAGATATTCTGATGATTATTCAAGATCAGCGGGTCCATCTATGATGTTTGCAAAGGATACCTCTGATAACGCTGACCACCTTCAATTCATTAAAGTGTTAACAGCAAGAGATAATGCAGAAGCCGATCAACAGGAAGCAGCTAATCCAGAACGTCGAACTAGACCCGGAGCTGCTTTTGATATTCTCGGAGGCGTTAATGGTAATCTCAATTTAGGATTTGCAACACGCGTAGCAACGTTGCATGGGCAGCGTCGACGATTTTCATGTGCGATTCCACTGCATCATATATTTGGATTCTGTAGAAACGTCCGAAAAGTTATTTATGGAGCTAAACACACAGTAGCGCTTGTACGAAAGGGTACTGATGATGATGCAATCTGGCGTAATGCTGGGGTTGCTGCCGGTAAAGTCATTTTAACAAAACTATCATTGTGGATGCCAGTGTTAACTCCATCAATCATAGCAGAAGAAAAATTGTTATCATTTATGGACCAAGGAGGAAAGTCGTTGTTAAGTTGGTTATCAGTGACTACGGATATCAAACAGGACAATGTTGATGGTACATTCACATGGCACCTGGCATCAAAACAAGGTGTTTCAGCTCCACGTCATATATTCGTAGCGTTACAGAATAATGCGCGAGTTGGTAATCAAGAACGAAGCCATATGATATTTGATCAGTTAGGTGTTAGTGAAGTCTCGCTGAGAATAAACGGACAGCAGGAACCATCCGAGGATATACAACTTGATTACGGTCAGAATCATATTGCACGCGTGTATCATAACCTATTGTCGTTTATGGCACGTGATCTAAATGTGGATACTGGTTTGCAAATATCACAATTGGATTTTAAAAGCCTCTATCCGATCTATTACTTCTCATTGGAACATCTCGATTTGATGAGACAATCTGTCGTTGATATACACTTTAGAGCCCGTGTAACCCGTCCGACTGGTCCACCAGTTGGTGGGGTACCTCCTATCCTTATCCCGAATTATAGAGCGGTTGCTGTCATTCTCAGTGATAAATCAATGCTACTTGAAGGTGTTGGTGGAAGAATGAGAGTGGTAGATGCACCAGTGGAAAACATGTAATTGAAATTGTAAACGATTTAGAATCAATCAATTATGTATAATGTCATATAGTGTTATTAGTGTTGCGTTAACTCCTGGTCAAATCAAAAAATTGCAATCAGAATCGGCTAAAAAATGTGGAACCACAATCACGTTGAAACCCAACCAAATGACTGGTGGTGCAAATAAATTATCGCTGACAACTCGTCAGGTGAAACATTTCAATGATGCACTAGTAGCAAAAAAGGGTGTTCAGATTACTCTTTCTGCGGCTGCTATCAAAAATATGATTAAAACAGGCGGTATATTTCCGTTGTTAGCTGCGATTCCGGCCTTGATTGCAGCAGCAGCCCCAGCGGTGGCTAAAGCAGCGGCGTTAGGAGCCGTTGGTACCGCGGCAGGAATGGCACTACAGAAAGCAACTGGGAAAGGATATAAAAAAAAGGGAAAGGGTCTAAGACTACCAGGAACCCCGTATTCGTGGTACAGCGGAAAGGGTCTAAGACTACCAGGAACGATTTATTAATTCAGAAATCTTCGATTTCCGAACCGATGGTTCCTATGTCCAATTTTGATTTAATGGATGCTGCTAAAAAGCTGGCGATTAAAAACTTCAGAGGTGTCTTTATGAAAGATCAATTACCACATCAACCAAACAGCGTTGAAACAGGTATTATTAATCTCGATAACAGCACCGGACCTGGAACTCACTGGGTTGCATACGCTATTGATCCACGTGGGATTGTCTATTTCGATTCATATGGATTAGCCCCACCAAAAGAGTTTTTGCGTTATATAAAAACCCTTCCAATGAAGACTTGGTATTCTACGCTACCAACACAAACGATGATTGACCCACCAATATGTGGCAGCGAAGTATTAAATGTCCTTAACGCTATTTCTAACTCCTTGAGTAACCCAAGCGGAAAACCACCACATGTTGTCGTGAATGAATACACTAGTAATCGCTGGCAACGACGAAGTCGTCAAAAACGATTTTAAAGAGAGAAAGAGTTTTACAATAACATGATTGATATTTGGGGGAGATCTTTGAAACCCAAACCCGATGGCGTAGCAACCCCTGATTCTATCAAGGATATAACAAAAAAAATTAAAGATGAAATCGCTGAGACGTTAAATTTAAAAAGTGTTGACCCGAATGAAATAGTTGTATTTCAGGACAAACAGGGTAAATTGAAAACCAGTAATATTTCTCTGGATGATATTTTAGTTAAACAACAAAACGCAATCGAGAACACCGTTGCGTTATTTTCCGATCAGGGTAAACTCAAACCGGGTGTACTCATTTCGACGATTACAGATCGATTAAAAACTATCAACGATGAGTTAAACAATTCTATAGTTGTAATAAAAACACTTGAATCTAGAATTGAAGATAACGGAAAACAGTTTATATCATTTCGTAGAAATATCATTGATAAATTTATTGGAACCCAGTTGGATAAAATTGAAATAAAACTCCCTGATATTAAAAAATCCATCGATGAGACAAAAAACTTCATCGAAGCCGTCAAAGGTGATTTTTCGAGGATGATAACAATCATTGAAAAAACAAAAATTCCTCATGAGAAAACCAACAACGTGGTATACACAATCCAACACGGATCATTTGAGTGGACACCTACAAACAACAAATTAAATATCACTGCAACCGTTAAGGGTATTTATCGATTAACACTAGTAACACCATTAACTCAATTTAATATATCATCGTCGAGTTCATCCGGGGTTAATAATACGATTTCAACGATCATCGACAAGGATACAACTGAAAAGTTCACTATAACAGCTACTGATAAAAATTTGATTGGGGTTTCAGTAACCTGGTATGTGGAATTCGTAGCGGATTTAAGTAAATAACTAAATTGAAAGGATTTCACAATTGAAAACGCTAGCTTTTTTAAAATAACAATGATTTCATCAACGCAATGTCGCTATGATCAGGTCAGAGAATTTCAGAATAGACTCAAAACCCTCACTGAGGAGTATCAAATAAAAATAAAAAAATACCGACGAAGAATCACCGCAATTGATATTATTATGTACTCGGTGTCAAGCGTTCTCACTGGCGCCGGAATAATACTTGGATCGGTTACAATGATTGCCCCGGTCGTAGTTCCAATTTGCATTTCTGCGGTGGCTACAATCGGGGGTATATCAACCGGGATAGCAAAAAGGATATCATCATGCAGCCAGAGTAAACTGCAGAATTACTTACTTCAATTTCATATTGCATCAACCGCATATTCGCAGTTATCATTGATGATATCATCGTCACTCGATAATACAATTATATCAGATTATGAATTCTCAGAGATGGTCAGTATTTTTAATTCTGCAATATCGAAATTAGAGCAACAACATGAGTATAATAACAATGACAACACAGATGGAATCAGAAAAAACAAACCCAAAAAACAAAATGATCTCAATAATATCAACATTACCAGATTGTGAGTTCTCGGTGATGGTCAGTATTTATGATTCCTCGATACCAAAATTAGAAATACAACATGAATATAATGACGACACCGCAGGAATTACTTCAACGAATAGTGGAGAACACGAACCCAGTACAAACAAGCATGATATCAATAACATCAACGAATCCAGAATTCAGTGTGAATTTCCCCTCTCCGGTTCCGGTGAAGGAGATAGCGCTAGCAAAACTACGAGTGTATCACAGTTGGCCTAATATCAGATCAAAATCATTTGGTGGTCAACAACCCAATAATTCTTTAGTGTTTGCAAATAAGAATAAAGACGACGGAACCCCAGACTGGAACGTCGTTTCAATACCAACAGGGTCATACCAAATCGAGCAAATCAATAATGAATTCGCGCGTAGAATAAAATCGATTACTGGAGTAGAGTCAAAAATCGCTATAACAGTTCATGAACCGACGCTATCATCCGCAATTGAAATAAACGCAGAAGAATACGTCGTAGATATCTATCAAAGCTCAATAAGAACCGTACTAGGATGGCCTGAATTACCACCCCGGGGGGGAACAGTTAATATACCCGAACCACAAAAAAATGATTATATCACCGACAAAATAAACCCCGATAATCCAATAAAAAGTTATAAAGATTACCAAACCAGTGATTTTCTTTATTTCTTCTACACCCCAATTGAAGAAGAGGATGTGGTGGGGAATCAAGAAGGATATTATGTTGCTGACGATCTTAAAGTTATGGATAATTTTAGATCGATGGAATATGATTTTTTACTATTGTTAATATCCATTAAATCCGGCTCTCTCACCCGAGATGAATTTATCAGCGTTGTAAAAATATGTAACAAAATCATCAATGACATGGAAACATTTAATTCACAAATTATTCGAGTTATACTAGATGATAATCACCCCAAGTCGAGAACAGAATTTGCACTGATCTATAATATCCGCGTTGAAGATATTCCAACATTCAAACTACAAGGATATAACGTACCGGAACTAAAAAAACTACTCAGTGATGCCATCGATGTTGGTTTTAAAATAATTCATGATGCATGGAAAAAAACATCATCACCGGAAATAAAAATCCTCAAACACAATAATGACCCAGATGGTGGCGGTAGGCATATCGCTCCGTTCAACGTAAATATATCCTCAGTGATTGCGCTCAATTTAGTATGTGATGTTATCGAAGGAAGCTATCAGATTAATCTCGAACGATCAAATCAAGCTCAGCAAGGATATATTCTGTATTCATTTGCACCAACAGCTCCTCCAGGATTTTTAATTATTGAAAACCCAATTAATCCTGTCTACATGCGATGCCATAATGATTCATTAACAAGAATTAATTTCAAACTCACAGACCAATCTAATAACCTAATTGATCTACAAGAGGAGGTGTTAGTGATTAGTTTGTTTGTGAAATCATAAATGATTTTAACCGAATATTTGATCCAGTCCTTAGGACGAAAATCATTTATTATTTTTTGTTAACCCAGTGATGAAATCACTAAGCAGCAGAGAGGGTGGATGACAACAAGTTGCGACCAAAATTAATTAAAAAATCGTAAAAATCTTCGTTTTCATTTTTTTAGTTAAAATGAGATTTCGTAGATTTCAACGAAATCCTACGGATCGTTTTAAGGATTCAATCAATTTTTTTTGTCTGAAAACGTTGTAGGATTCGCCCTTTTTTTGGTTAAAATGAGATTATAGGACGGCTCGTTTTAGGATTTCAATCAAATTTTGTCTAAAAACGTTGTAGGATTCACCCTCTCTGCTGCTGGTTTTAAAGTATGGTGACGTACTATCCAATGGTGCGCAGCCAATAAACCAAGTATTAACCAAATCCAAGCGGGGTAAAGGGTTTCAACAGCTTTTATCTAAGCCCAACTGATCCATAACATGAAAAACAAAAAAGTCCGTGTTTCATCAAAAGTCATTCTGAAAAAAATGGTGGGAACCGGTTTTAAAGTATGGTGACGTACTATCCAATGGTGCGCAGCCAATAAACCAAGTATTAACCAAATCCAAGCGGGGTAAAGGGTTTCAACAGCTTTTATCTAAGCCCAACTGATCCATAACATGAAAAACAAAAAAGTCCGTTTTTCATCAAAAGTCATGCTGAAAAAAATGGTGGGAACCGGTTTTAAAGTATGGTGACGTACTATCCAATGGTGCGCAGCCAATAAACCAAGTATTAACCAAATCCAAGCGGGGTAAAGGGTTTCAACAGCTTTTATCTAAGCCCAACTGATCCATAACATGAAAAACAAAAAAGTCCGTTTTTCATCAAAAGTCATGCTGAAAAAAATGGTGGGAACCGGTTTTAAAGTATGGTGACGTACTATCCAATGGTGCGCAGCCAATAAACCAAGTATTAACCAAATCCAAGCGGGGGTAAAGGGTTTCAACAGCTTTTATCTAAGCCCAACTGATCCATAACATGAAAAACAAAAAGTCCGTTTTTCATCAAAAGTCATGCTGAAAAAAATGGTGGGAACCGGTTTTAAAGTATGGTGACGTACTATCCAATGGTGCGCAGCCAATAAACCAAGTATTAACCAAATCCAAGCGGGGTAAAGGGTTTCAACAGCTTTTATCGTAAGCCCAACTGATCCATAACATGAAAAACAAAAAAGTCCGTTTTTCATCAAAAGTCATGCTGAAAAAAATGGTGGGAACCGGTTTTAAAGTATGGTGACGTACTATCCAATGGTGCGCAGCCAATAAACCAAGTATTAACCAAATCCAAGCGGGGTAAAGGGTTTCAACAGCTTTTATCTAAGCCCAACTGATCCATAACATGGAAAAACAAAAAAGTCCGTTTTTCATCAAAAGTCATGCTGAAAAAAATGGTGGGAACCGGTTTTAAAGTATGGTGACGTACTATCCAATGGTGCGCAGCCAATAAACCAAGTATTAACCAAATCCAAGCGGGGTAAAGGGTTTCAAGAGACAGCTTTTATCTAAGCCCAACTGATCCATAACATGAAAAACAAAAAAGTCCGTTTTTCATCAAAAGTCATGCTGAAAAAAATGGTGGGAACCGGTTTTAAAGTATGGTGACGTACTATCCAATGGTGCGCAGCCAATAAACCAAGTATTAACCAAATCCAAGCGGGGTAAAGGGTTTCAACAGCTTTTATCTAAGCCCAACTGATCCATAACATGAAAAACAAAAAAGTCCGTTTTTCATCAAAAGTCATGCTGAAAAAAATGGTGGGAACCGGTTTTAAAGTATGGTGACGTACTATCCAATGGTGCGCAGCCAATAAACCAAGTATTAACCAAATCCAAGCGGGGTAAAGGGTTTCAACAGCTTTTATCTAAGCCCAACTGATCCATAACATGAAAAACAAAAAAGTCCGTTTTTCATCAAAAGTCATGCTGAAAAAAATGGTGGGAACCGGTTTTAAAGTATGGTGACGTACTATCCAATGGTGCGCAGCCAATAAACCAAGTATTAACCAAATCCAAGCGGGGTAAAGGGTTTCAACAGCTTTTATCTAAGCCCAACTGATCCATAACATGAAAAACAAAAAAGTCCGTTTTTCATCAAAAGTCATGCTGAAAAAAATGGTGGGAACCGGTTTTAAAGTATGGCGACGTACTATCCAATGGTGCGCAGCCAATAAACCAAGTATTAACCAAATCCAAGCGGGGTAAAGGGTTTCAACAGCTTTTATCTAAGCCCAACTGATCCATAACATGAAAAACAAAAAAGTCCGTTTTTCATCAAAAGTCATGCTGAAAAAAATGGTGGGAACCGGTTTTAAAGTATGGTGACGTACTATCCAATGGTGCGCAGCCAATAAACCAAGTATTAACCAAATCCAAGCGGGGTAAAGGGTTTCAACAGCTTTTATCTAAGCCCAACTGATCCATAACATGAAAAACAAAAAAGTCCGTTTTTCATCAAAAGTCATGCTGAAAAAAATGGTGGGAACCGGTTTTAAAGTATGGTGACGTACTATCCAATGGTGCGCAGCCAATAAACCAAGTATTAACCAAATCCAAGCGGGGTAAAGGGTTTCAACAGCTTTTATCTAAGCCCAACTGATCCATAACATGAAAAACAAAAAAGTCCGTTTTTCATCAAAAGTCATGCTGAAAAAAATGGTGGGAACCGGTTTTAAAGTATGGTGACGTACTATCCAATGGTGCGCAGCCAATAAACCAAGTATTAACCAAATCCAAGCGGGGTAAAGGGTTTCAACAGCTTTTATCTAAGCCCAACTGATCCATAACATGAAAAACAAAAAAGTCCGTTTTTCATCAAAAGTCATGCTGAAAAAAATGGTGGGAACCGGTTTTAAAGTATGGTGACGTACTATCCAATGGTGCGCAGCCAATAAACCAAGTATTAACCAAATCCAAGCGGGGTAAAGGGTTTCAACAGCTTTTATCTAAGCCCAACTGATCCATAACATGAAAAACAAAAAAGTCCGTTTTTCATCAAAAGTCATGCTGAAAAAAATGGTGGGAACCGGTTTTAAAGTATGGTGACGTACTATCCAATGGTGCGCAGCCAATAAACCAAGTATTAACCAAATCCAAGCGGGGTAAAGGGTTTCAACAGCTTTTATCTAAGCCCAACTGATCCATAACATGAAAAACAAAAAAGTCCGTTTTTCATCAAAAGTCATGCTGAAAAAAATGGTGGGAACCGGTTTTAAAGTATGGTGACGTACTATCCAATGGTGCGCAGCCAATAAACCAAGTATTAACCAAATCCAAGCGGGGTAAAGGGTTTCAACAGCTTTTATCTAAGCCCAACTGATCCATAACATGAAAAACAAAAAAGTCCGTTTTTCATCAAAAGTCATGCTGAAAAAAATGGTGGGAACCGGTTTTAAAGTATGGTGACGTACTATCCAATGGTGCGCAGCCAATAAACCAAGTATTAACCAAATCCAAGCGGGGTAAAGGGTTTCAACAGCTTTTATCTAAGCCCAACTGATCCATAACATGAAAAACAAAAAAGTCCGTTTTTCATCAAAAGTCATGCTGAAAAAAATGGTGGGAACCGGTTTTAAAGTATGGTGACGTACTATCCAATGGTGCGCAGCCAATAAACCAAGTATTAACCAAATCCAAGCGGGGTAAAGGGTTTCAACAGCTTTTATCTAAGCCCAACTGATCCATAACATGAAAAACAAAAAAGTCCGTTTTTCATCAAAAGTCATGCTGAAAAAAATGGTGGGAACCGGTTTTAAAGTATGGTGACGTACTATCCAATGGTGCGCAGCCAATAAACCAAGTATTAACCAAATCCAAGCGGGGTAAAGGGTTTCAACAGCTTTTATCTAAGCCCAACTGATCCATAACATGAAAAACAAAAAAGTCCGTTTTTCATCAAAAGTCATGCTGAAAAAAATGGTGGGAACCGGTTTTAAAGTATGGTGACGTACTATCCAATGGTGCGCAGCCAATAAACCAAGTATTAACCAAATCCAAGCGGGGTAAAGGGTTTCAACAGCTTTTATCTAAGCCCAACTGATCCATAACATGAAAAACAAAAAAGTCCGTTTTTCATCAAAAGTCATGCTGAAAAAAATGGTGGGAACCGGTTTTAAAGTATGGTGACGTACTATCCAATGGTGCGCAGCCAATAAACCAAGTATTAACCAAATCCAAGCGGGGTAAAGGGTTTCAACAGCTTTTATCTAAGCCCAACTGATCCATAACATGAAAAACAAAAAAGTCCGTTTTTCATCAAAAGTCATGCTGAAAAAAATGGTGGGAACCGGTTTTAAAGTATGGTGACGTACTATCCAATGGTGCGCAGCCAATAAACCAAGTATTAACCAAATCCAAGCGGGGTAAAGGGTTTCAACAGCTTTTATCTAAGCCCAACTGATCCATAACATGAAAAACAAAAAAGTCCGTTTTTCATCAAAAGTCATGCTGAAAAAAATGGTGGGAACCGGTTTTAAAGTATGGTGACGTACTATCCAATGGTGCGCAGCCAATAAACCAAGTATTAACCAAATCCAAGCGGGGTAAAGGGTTTCAACAGCTTTTATCTAAGCCCAACTGATCCATAACATGAAAAACAAAAAAGTCCGTTTTTCATCAAAAGTCATGCTGAAAAAAATGGTGGGAACCGGTTTTAAAGTATGGTGACGTACTATCCAATGGTGCGCAGCCAATAAACCAAGTATTAACCAAATCCAAGCGGGGTAAAGGGTTTCAACAGCTTTTATCTAAGCCCAACTGATCCATAACATGAAAAACAAAAAAGTCCGTTTTTCATCAAAAGTCATGCTGAAAAAAATGGTGGGAACCGGTTTTAAAGTATGGTGACGTACTATCCAATGGTGCGCAGCCAATAGCCAATAAACCAAGTATTAACCAAATCCAAGCGGGGTAAAGGGTTTCAACAGCTTTTATCTAAGCCCAACTGATCCATAACATGAAAAACAAAAAAGTCCGTTTTTCATCAAAAGTCATGCTGAAAAAAATGGTGGGAACCGGTTTTAAAGTATGGTGACGTACTATCCAATGGTGCGCAGCCAATAAACCAAGTATTAACCAAATCCAAGCGGGGTAAAGGGTTTCAACAGCTTTTATCTAAGCCCAACTGATCCATAACATGAAAAACAAAAAAGTCCGTTTTTCATCAAAAGTCATGCTGAAAAAAATGGTGGGAACCGGTTTTAAAGTATGGTGACGTACTATCCAATGGTGCGCAGCCAATAAACCAAGTATTAACCAAATCCAAGCGGGGTAAAGGGTTTCAACAGCTTTTATCTAAGCCCAACTGATCCATAACATGAAAAACAAAAAAGTCCGTTTTTCATCAAAAGTCATGCTGAAAAAAATGGTGGGAACCGGTTTTAAAGTATGGTGACGTACTATCCAATGGTGCGCAGCCAATAAACCAAGTATTAACCAAATCCAAGCGGGGTAAAGGGTTTCAACAGCTTTTATCTAAGCCCAACTGATCCATAACATGAAAAACAAAAAAGTCCGTTTTTCATCAAAAGTCATGCTGAAAAAAATGGTGGGAACCGGTTTTAAAGTATGGTGACGTACTATCCAATGGTGCGCAGCCAATAAACCAAGTATTAACCAAATCCAAGCGGGGTAAAGGGTTTCAACAGCTTTTATCTAAGCCCAACTGATCCATAACATGAAAAACAAAAAAGTCCGTTTTTCATCAAAAGTCATGCTGAAAAAAATGGTGGGAACCGGTTTTAAAGTATGGTGACGTACTATCCAATGGTGCGCAGCCAATAAACCAAGTATTAACCAAATCCAAGCGGGGTAAAGGGTTTCAACAGCTTTTATCTAAGCCCAACTGATCCATAACATGAAAAACAAAAAAGTCCGTTTTTCATCAAAAGTCATGCTGAAAAAAATGGTGGGAACCGGTTTTAAAGTATGGTGACGTACTATCCAATGGTGCGCAGCCAATAAACCAAGTATTAACCAAATCCAAGCGGGGTAAAGGGTTTCAACAGCTTTTATCTAAGCCCAACTGATCCATAACATGAAAAACAAAAAAGTCCGTTTTTCATCAAAAGTCATGCTGAAAAAAATGGTGGGAACCGGTTTTAAAGTATGGTGACGTACTATCCAATGGTGCGCAGCCAATAAACCAAGTATTAACCAAATCCAAGCGGGGTAAAGGGTTTCAACAGCTTTTATCTAAGCCCAACTGATCCATAACATGAAAAACAAAAAAGTCCGTTTTTCATCAAAAGTCATGCTGAAAAAAATGGTGGGAACCGGTTTTAAAGTATGGTGACGTACTATCCAATGGTGCGCAGCCAATAAACCAAGTATTAACCAAATCCAAGCGGGGTAAAGGGTTTCAACAGCTTTTATCTAAGCCCAACTGATCCATAACATGAAAAACAAAAAAGTCCGTTTTTCATCAAAAGTCATGCTGAAAAAAATGGTGGGAACCGGTTTTAAAGTATGGTGACGTACTATCCAATGGTGCGCAGCCAATAAACCAAGTATTAACCAAATCCAAGCGGGGTAAAGGGTTTCAACAGCTTTTATCTAAGCCCAACTGATCCATAACATGAAAAACAAAAAAGTCCGTTTTTCATCAAAAGTCATGCTGAAAAAAATGGTGGGAACCGGTTTTAAAGTATGGTGACGTACTATCCAATGGTGCGCAGCCAATAAACCAAGTATTAACCAAATCCAAGCGGGGTAAAGGGTTTCAACAGCTTTTATCTAAGCCCAACTGATCCATAACATGAAAAACAAAAAAGTCCGTTTTTCATCAAAAGTCATGCTGAAAAAAATGGTGGGAACCGGTTTTAAAGTATGGTGACGTACTATCCAATGGTGCGCAGCCAATAAACCAAGTATTAACCAAATCCAAGCGGGGTAAAGGGTTTCAACAGCTTTTATCTAAGCCCAACTGATCCATAACATGAAAAACAAAAAAGTCCGTTTTTCATCAAAAGTCATGCTGAAAAAAATGGTGGGAACCGGTTTTAAAGTATGGTGACGTACTATCCAATGGTGCGCAGCCAATAAACCAAGTATTAACCAAATCCAAGCGGGGTAAAGGGTTTCAACAGCTTTTATCTAAGCCCAACTGATCCATAACATGAAAAACAAAAAAGTCCGTTTTTCATCAAAAGTCATGCTGAAAAAAATGGTGGGAACCGGTTTTAAAGTATGGTGACGTACTATCCAATGGTGCGCAGCCAATAAACCAAGTATTAACCAAATCCAAGCGGGGTAAAGGGTTTCAACAGCTTTTATCTAAGCCCAACTGATCCATAACATGAAAAACAAAAAAGTCCGTTTTTCATCAAAAGTCATGCTGAAAAAAATGGTGGGAACCGGTTTTAAAGTATGGTGACGTACTATCCAATGGTGCGCAGCCAATAAACCAAGTATTAACCAAATCCAAGCGGGGTAAAGGGTTTCAACAGCTTTTATCTAAGCCCAACTGATCCATAACATGAAAAACAAAAAAGTCCGTTTTTCATCAAAAGTCATGCTGAAAAAAATGGTGGGAACCGGTTTTAAAGTATGGTGACGTACTATCCAATGGTGCGCAGCCAATAAACCAAGTATTAACCAAATCCAAGCGGGGTAAAGGGTTTCAACAGCTTTTATCTAAGCCCAACTGATCCATAACATGAAAAACAAAAAAGTCCGTTTTTCATCAAAAGTCATGCTGAAAAAAATGGTGGGAACCGGTTTTAAAGTATGGTGACGTACTATCCAATGGTGCGCAGCCAATAAACCAAGTATTAACCAAATCCAAGCGGGGTAAAGGGTTTCAACAGCTTTTATCTAAGCCCAACTGATCCATAACATGAAAAACAAAAAAGTCCGTTTTTCAACAAAAGTCATGCTGAAAAAAATGGTGGGAACCGGTTTTAAAGTATGGTGACGTACTATCCAATGGTGCGCAGCCAATAAACCAAGTATTAACCAAATCCAAGCGGGGTAAAGGGTTTCAACAGCTTTTATCTAAGCCCAACTGATCCATAACATGAAAAACAAAAAAGTCCGTTTTTCATCAAAAGTCATGCTGAAAAAAATGGTGGGAACCGGTTTTAAAGTATGGTGACGTACTATCCAATGGTGCGCAGCCAATAAACCAAGTATTAACCAAATCCAAGCGGGGTAAAGGGTTTCAACAGCTTTTATCTAAGCCCAACTGATCCATAACATGAAAAACAAAAAAGTCCGTTTTTCATCAAAAGTCATGCTGAAAAAAATGGTGGGAACCGGTTTTAAAGTATGGTGACGTACTATCCAATGGTGCGCAGCCAATAAACCAAGTATTAACCAAATCCAAGCGGGGTAAAGGGTTTCAACAGCTTTTATCTAAGCCCAACTGATCCATAACATGAAAAACAAAAAAGTCCGTTTTTCATCAAAAGTCATGCTGAAAAAAATGGTGGGAACCGGTTTTAAAGTATGGTGACGTACTATCCAATGGTGCGCAGCCAATAAACCAAGTATTAACCAAATCCAAGCGGGGTAAAGGGTTTCAACAGCTTTTATCTAAGCCCAACTGATCCATAACATGAAAAACAAAAAAGTCCGTTTTTCATCAAAAGTCATGCTGAAAAAAATGGTGGGAACCGGTTTTAAAGTATGGTGACGTACTATCCAATGGTGCGCAGCCAATAAACCAAGTATTAACCAAATCCAAGCGGGGTAAAGGGTTTCAACAGCTTTTATCTAAGCCCAACTGATCCATAACATGAAAAACAAAAAAGTCCGTTTTTCATCAAAAGTCATGCTGAAAAAAATGGTGGGAACCGGTTTTAAAGTATGGTGACGTACTATCCAATGGTGCGCAGCCAATAAACCAAGTATTAACCAAATCCAAGCGGGGTAAAGGGTTTCAACAGCTTTTATCTAAGCCCAACTGATCCATAACATGAAAAACAAAAAAGTCCGTTTTTCATCAAAAGTCATGCTGAAAAAAATGGTGGGAACCGGTTTTAAAGTATGGTGACGTACTATCCAATGGTGCGCAGCCAATAAACCAAGTATTAACCAAATCCAAGCGGGGTAAAGGGTTTCAACAGCTTTTATCTAAGCCCAACTGATCCATAACATGAAAAACAAAAAAGTCCGTTTTTCATCAAAAGTCATGCTGAAAAAAATGGTGGGAACCGGTTTTAAAGTATGGTGACGTACTATCCAATGGTGCGCAGCCAATAAACCAAGTATTAACCAAATCCAAGCGGGGTAAAGGGTTTCAACAGCTTTTATCTAAGCCCAACTGATCCATAACATGAAAAACAAAAAAGTCCGTTTTTCATCAAAAGTCATGCTGAAAAAAATGGTGGGAACCGGTTTTAAAGTATGGTGACGTACTATCCAATGGTGCGCAGCCAATAAACCAAGTATTAACCAAATCCAAGCGGGGTAAAGGGTTTCAACAGCTTTTATCTAAGCCCAACTGATCCATAACATGAAAAACAAAAAAGTCCGTTTTTCATCAAAAGTCATGCTGAAAAAAATGGTGGGAACCGGTTTTAAAGTATGGTGACGTACTATCCAATGGTGCGCAGCCAATAAACCAAGTATTAACCAAATCCAAGCGGGGTAAAGGGTTTCAACAGCTTTTATCTAAGCCCAACTGATCCATAACATGAAAAACAAAAAAGTCCGTTTTTCATCAAAAGTCATGCTGAAAAAAATGGTGGGAACCGGTTTTAAAGTATGGTGACGTACTATCCAATGGTGCGCAGCCAATAAACCAAGTATTAACCAAATCCAAGCGGGGTAAAGGGTTTCAACAGCTTTTATCTAAGCCCAACTGATCCATAACATGAAAAACAAAAAAGTCCGTTTTTCATCAAAAGTCATGCTGAAAAAAATGGTGGGAACCGGTTTTAAAGTATGGTGACGTACTATCCAATGGTGCGCAGCCAATAAACCAAGTATTAACCAAATCCAAGCGGGGTAAAGGGTTTCAACAGCTTTTATCTAAGCCCAACTGATCCATAACATGAAAAACAAAAAAGTCCGTTTTTCATCAAAAGTCATGCTGAAAAAAATGGTGGGAACCGGTTTTAAAGTATGGTGACGTACTATCCAATGGTGCGCAGCCAATAAACCAAGTATTAACCAAATCCAAGCGGGGTAAAGGGTTTCAACAGCTTTTATCTAAGCCCAACTGATCCATAACATGAAAAACAAAAAAGTCCGTTTTTCATCAAAAGTCATGCTGAAAAAAATGGTGGGAACCGGTTTTAAAGTATGGTGACGTACTATCCAATGGTGCGCAGCCAATAAACCAAGTATTAACCAAATCCAAGCGGGGTAAAGGGTTTCAACAGCTTTTATCTAAGCCCAACTGATCCATAACATGAAAAACAAAAAAGTCCGTTTTTCATCAAAAGTCATGCTGAAAAAAATGGTGGGAACCGGTTTTAAAGTATGGTGACGTACTATCCAATGGTGCGCAGCCAATAAACCAAGTATTAACCAAATCCAAGCGGGGTAAAGGGTTTCAACAGCTTTTATCTAAGCCCAACTGATCCATAACATGAAAAACAAAAAAGTCCGTTTTTCATCAAAAGTCATGCTGAAAAAAATGGTGGGAACCGGTTTTAAAGTATGGTGACGTACTATCCAATGGTGCGCAGCCAATAAACCAAGTATTAACCAAATCCAAGCGGGGTAAAGGGTTTCAACAGCTTTTATCTAAGCCCAACTGATCCATAACATGAAAAACAAAAAAGTCCGTTTTTCATCAAAAGTCATGCTGAAAAAAATGGTGGGAACCGGTTTTAAAGTATGGTGACGTACTATCCAATGGTGCGCAGCCAATAAACCAAGTATTAACCAAATCCAAGCGGGGTAAAGGGTTTCAACAGCTTTTATCTAAGCCCAACTGATCCATAACATGAAAAACAAAAAAGTCCGTTTTTCATCAAAAGTCATGCTGAAAAAAATGGTGGGAACCGGTTTTAAAGTATGGTGACGTACTATCCAATGGTGCGCAGCCAATAAACCAAGTATTAACCAAATCCAAGCGGGGTAAAGGGTTTCAACAGCTTTTATCTAAGCCCAACTGATCCATAACATGAAAAACAAAAAAGTCCGTTTTTCATCAAAAGTCATGCTGAAAAAAATGGTGGGAACCGGTTTTAAAGTATGGTGACGTACTATCCAATGGTGCGCAGCCAATAAACCAAGTATTAACCAAATCCAAGCGGGGTAAAGGGTTTCAACAGCTTTTATCTAAGCCCAACTGATCCATAACATGAAAAACAAAAAAGTCCGTTTTTCATCAAAAGTCATGCTGAAAAAAATGGTGGGAACCGGTTTTAAAGTATGGTGACGTACTATCCAATGGTGCGCAGCCAATAAACCAAGTATTAACCAAATCCAAGCGGGGTAAAGGGTTTTTATGTAAAAAAAGTCGTAGTTGGTAATCACAAGGGAGAGAGAGAAGAAGAAAGAGAAGAACTCTCTTAAAAGAGTGTCGCCGCGATGATAAAACAGCTACATCTGTAATTGAAGAGTCAACGTCAGTTTTCTGCTAATGCGTTATAACTGAACTGACCTGATTTGCGCATTTCTATTTATACGTTCGCGGCCAGATACAAGGTTAGGTAAGGTCATACCCTTCTACGCATTAGTCAGAAAACTACGAACTCTACAAACCAGTTCTAACAGGTAACAACCACCTTACTTACGTCATAAGACTCAATTCTGTAATCATCTACACCGGCCTTAACGACGTCAGACCAAATATGGATATCCGTTAGTTGGAAGCCATCTTGTTTCATAAGCTTCATAGAGTGGAAAGTTACTAGATCTTCATTAACCGATTTGAACCTTTGCCAATCACTAGGTCAGAGACATATTTTTACTAATGAAACCTAGAACTTATAGCTGAGCAGGCAAAATTCATGTATAATGTTTTTCGTATACAATCTCACACAACATTGTATATTGGCAATGTTCTTAGCTACTTTTACTGGAGTTATAGTGTGGTTATATACATTGCCCTTTTTTTACTACACTTGTTTAGCAACCTTTTCTATTCTGTATAGTTGTACTTCAAAAACAAGTGAAATTACCTTTAATATATTTTAGAATATAAACAAATAAAACATTACTTAAATTCAATTCAAAAGAAAATATCAATTTATTAATTTTTCTACAAATTCAATCCTAACAATACCCTCTAGTCTATTTGAGCCGAGTCCTCGAGGCTCGAAAAGAAAAAATCAATTTTATTCATCAAAACAAGATAAAGGGGTCAAAAATACAATGATAAAAAAGAACATTGCGAGACATTTTCGCAAAGTTTAAAAATACAATGTAAACACTGCAAAATATATTGCAAAATACCAGGTAAAATACAAAAAATACAATGAGAAAGTACATTGCAAATACTCAATCAAATTCAAAAAGTACAATACAATGAAAAATATTTGATAAAATTCCCAAAACACAATGGGAAGTGCATTGCACAATAGTCAGTCAAATTCCCAAAAATACAATAAAAAGACAATGCAAAACTCGTGATAAAATTCCCCAAAAATACAATGGAAGAACTTAGCAACACTGGATACCTTCATAAAGTAGAGTGAAATAGCGTGGTAAGACATTAAATAAAAATTTAAAAATTTACGTAACTTAAACAGCTTTACAATATAAAATTCTACAAAACCTACATATAAACTAGTCTTATCAGACGATTGTAACACAAAATAGTAGCATGCAGTTCTTGGTATCTTTATTTTTCTTTTTCTATTTTATTTTACTCTTTTTTTATACTTTTTTCTTTCTTTTTTTTTTTTTCTTTTGTCTCTTCTTCTCTTTTATATTTATTTGCATAACATCAGCAGAACATATGTATGGGTGACTACGTTATTTGCTTCAGCCAAGTGTAATGAAAAAAATTCTTGTTGTTATGAATGCTAGTGAGCCGATATTGAGCTGATCTTCCTAGTTCTACAAAGAATTACCAGTAGCTTGAAGTAAGAATGGATGCAATGAAGATGGCATACAAATTTAGTATTAATCAAGAGTTAGGAAACTGACAATTTTAATGTTGTTCTAGCCTTAATAACCATGACGTATGTTCACTTACAATCAAACTTTGACCTGTGCGTGTGTGAAATATGTAACGCCTTTGAATTAATATATGAACAATAAGTGAATATTATTTAATTGTTTGGTACCTATGCTCTAGTGCAGCTTTGAAATGTACATGTTTTAACGTTATCTGTGACGATGTAAAGAGAATGTATTGCCTTATCGTTTTGAACTAATATGACTCAGAAGCTGGCCGTATATAGACCAATGGCTGCTCATATCGTGAGAGCTATGCATTACGTTAACTCGGATTCGAGTAATCGCTAGGACACTTTGATTATTTTATATCATTTCAACATACATTTAAGTCAACATCAATGGATGTTGCAAAACCATAGAAGGAAATCACCTCTTCTACTGGCTGAGGTAGGAATTAAAACCGTTCCTATATTACGTACCATAAGGTACAGACTTTCATTCAATTGTATGAAAATTGTGAGATAAATACCTCTAAAACATTGTCGAACCATTTGGCTGACAAACAAAAACATCTGAAGTCAATACGTTTGAGACGACTAGGCGGAATTTACAATTCTCCCTCAGATAGGTAAATACGGTAATACTATGTTATACGGTGGTTTCAGATTTCAGTTACGAACAGGTCTGTATGAAAGCTTCGTCTATAGAATGCAAGAAACGTCATTTGGCTCTCATTAAGGCTATGTACGCAGAACATTACAACTGTAATGAAGGTTACTGTAGTATATATAGATAATAAGAATGTTACTACATAAGAAATACAGCAAAAAATTAGATCAGTTGTTTAGGAATATCAATTAACGCAATAACCTTTTAATATTTGTATTATAAGAACAAAATAATATTAGCAGAAAAAACATACCTGTGTGTGAATTACTACTGTCCAGAAATATTATTCCTATGAATGAATGGTATATTAAGGAATAGTAAACAATGCACGTATTGTCTGTAATAGTGAAAGAGTTCCAAATTGTAAAAAGTTTAAGTCACTGTCACTGCGGCTGTCGTTGACTCTGGGTCTGGCGGAGATGTTGCTGTTAGGTCAATGGAAATCTCGGTCTATGGTATAGGTGCATCTCAGTCTGGGTTGCTGGTAGCTTGATTTCAGCACTGGACTAGGTATATATACGTTCGACATGTGGGATGTTTCAAACGATACTGTGGGAAGAATACTCATCGGCGATGTATATGCATGTTATGCTGGTAGCCTATCAGTTTGTACATGTTGTTTATTCCCATGGTGTGATGGTATTGGTGCTGACGTCTTAGAACTGACCCTTCGTGTGGGCGAAAAAAAAATATGAAAATCACAGAAGAGTTGTTCTGTCATTCCTGGATTCACGTAGTGTAGCTGACGGCGTGATATCTGATGATAGCAAAGATGTTGGTGCGAGTCTCTCCCATGGATCAATAGTTATATGTGTGACGGCTTTATTCATGATGTTAGTCCACTCACGTCGTTTTTTCAAAGAATCTTCTCCCATAATTTTATGAAAACACTGTCTCAAAAGAAATAGTCACTTATAACGGTGTAGATAGGCTACATCTTGGGGACATTGGCTCTGCGAGAGGTTCCAGAGATCTGTAACATTCTCCATCACTTGTTATGTAAAAAAAAAAGTCGTTGTTGGTAATCACAAGGGAGAGAGAGAAGAAGAAAGAGAAGAACTCTCTTAAAAGAGTGTCGCCGCGATGATAAAACAGCTACATCTGTAATTGAAGAGTCAACGTCAGTTTTCTGCTAATGCGTTATAACTGAACTGACCTGATTTGCGCATTTCTATTTATACGTTCGCGGCCAGATACAAGGTTAGGTAAGGTCATACCCTTCTACGCATTAGTCAGAAAACTACGAACTCTACAAACCAGTTCTAACAGGTAACAACCACCTTTACTTACGTCATAAGACTCAATTCTGTAATCATCTACACCGGCCTTAACGACGTCAGACCAAATATGGATATCCGTTAGTTGGAAGCCATCTTGTTTCATAAGCTTCATAGAGTGGAAAGTTACTAGATCTTCATTAACCGATTTGAACCTTTGCCAATCACTAGGTCAGAGACATATTTTTACTAATGAAACCTAGAACTTATAGCTGAGCAGGCAAAATTCATGTATAATGTTTTTCGTATACAATCTCACACAACATTGTATATTGGCAATGTTCTTAGCTACTTTTACTTGAGTTATAGTGTGGTTATATACATTGCCCTTTTTTTACTACACTTGTTTAGCAACCTTTTCTATTCTGTATAGTTGTACTTCAAAAACAAGTGAAATTACCTTTAATATATTTTAGAATATAAACAAATAAAACATTACTTAAATTCAATTCAAAAGAAAATATCAATTTATTAATTTTTCTACAAATTCAATCCTAACAGTTTCAACAGCTTTTATCTAAGCCCAACTGATCCATAACATGAAAAACAAAAAAGTCCGTTTTTCATCAAAAGTCATGCTGATAAAAATGGTGGGAACCGGTTTTAAAGTATGGTGACGTACTATCCAATGGTGCGCAGCCAATAAACCAAGTATTAACCAAATCCAAGCGGGGTAAAGGGTTTCAACAGCTTTTATCTAAGCCCAACTGATCCATAACATGAAAAACAAAAAAGTCCGTTTTTCATCAAAAGTCATGCTGAAAAAAATGGTGGGAACCGGTTTTAAAGTATGGTGACGTACTATCCAATGGTGCGCAGCCAATAAACCAAGTCTTAACCAAATCCAAGCGGGGTAAAGGGTTTCAACAGCTTTTATCTAAGCCCAACTGATCCATAACATGAAAAACAAAAAAGTCCGTTTTTCATCAAAAGTCATGCTGAAAAAAATGGTGGGAACCGGTTTTAAAGTATGGTGACGTACTATCCAATGGTGCGCAGCCAATAAACCAAGTATTAACCAAATCCAAGCGGGGTAAAGGGTTTCAACAGCTTTTATCTAAGCCCAACTGATCCATAACATGAAAAACAAAAAAGTCCGTTTTTCATCAAAAGTCATGCTGAAAAAAATGGTGGGAACCGGTTTTAAAGTATGGTGACGTACTATCCAATGGTGCGCAGCCAATAAACCAAGTATTAACCAAATCCAAGCGGGGTAAAGGGTTTCAACAGCTTTTATCTAAGCCCAACTGATCCATAACATGAAAAACAAAAAAGTCCGTTTTTCATCAAAAGTCTTGCTGAAAAAAATGGTGGGAACCGGTTTTAAAGTATGGTGACGTACTATCCAATGGTGCGCAGCCAATAAACCAAGTATTAACCAAATCCAAGCGGGGTAAAGGGTTTCAACAGCTTTTATCTAAGCCCAACTGATCCATAACATGAAAAACAAAAAAGTCCGTTTTTTCATCAAAAGTCATGCTGAAAAAAATGGTGGGAACCGGTTTTAAAGTATGGTGACGTACTATCCAATTTTGCGCAGCCAATAAACCAAGTATTAACCAAATCCAAGCGGGGTAAAGGGTTTCAACAGCTTTTATCTAAGCCCAACTGATCCATAACATGAAAAACAAAAAAGTCCGTTTTTCATCAAAAGTCATGCTGAAAAAAATGGTGGGAACCGGTTTTAAAGTATGGTGACGTACTATCCAATGGTGCGCAGCCAATAAACCAAGTATTAACCAAATCCAAGCGGGGTAAATGGTTTCAACAGCTTTTATCTAAGGCCCAACTGATCCATAACATGAAAAACAAAAAAGTCCGTTTTTCATCAAAAGTCATGCTGAAAAAAAATGGTGGGAACCGGTTTTAAAGTATGGTGACGTACTATCCAATGGTGCGCAGCCAATAAACCAAGTATTAACCAAATCCAAGCGGGGTAAAGGGTTTCAACAGCTTTTATCTAAGCCCAACTGATCCATAACATGAAAAACAAAAAAGTCCGTTTTTCATCAAAAGTCATGCTGAAAAAAATGGTGGGAACCGGTTTTTAAAGTATGGTGACGTACTATCCAATGGTGCGCAGCCAATAAACCAAGTATTAACCAAATCCAAGCGGGGTAAAGGGTTTCAACAGCTTTTATCTAAGCCCAACTGATCCATAACATGAAAAACAAAAAAGTCCGTTTTTCATCAAAAGTCATGCTGAAAAAAATGGTGGGAACCGGTTTTAAAGTATGGTGACGTACTATCCAATGGTGCGCAGCCAATAAAACCAAGTCTTAACCAAATCCCAAGCGGGGTAAAGGGTTTCAACAGCTTTTATCTAAGCCCAACTGATCCATAACATGAAAATCAAAAAAGTCCGTTTTTCATCAAAAGTCATGCTGAAAAAAATGGTGGGAACCGGTTTTAAAGTATGGTGACGTACTATCCAATGGTGCGCAGCCAATAAACCAAGTATTAACCAAATCCAAGCGGGGTAAAGGGTTTCAACAGCTTTTATCTAAGCCCAACTGATCCATAACATGAAAAACAAAAAAGTCCGTTTTTCATCAAAAGTCATGCTGAAAAAAATGGTGGGAACCGGTTTTAAAGTATGGTGACGTACTATCCAATGGTGCGCAGCCAATAAACCAAGTATTAACCAAATCCAAGCGGGGTAAAGGGTTTCAACAGCTTTTTATCTAAGCCCAACTGATCCATAACATGAAAAACAAAAAAGTCCGTTTTTCATCAAAAGTCATGCTGAAAAAAATGGTGGGAACCGGTTTTAAAGTATGGTGACGTACTATCCAATGGTGCGCAGCCAATAAACCAAGTATTAACCAAATCCAAGCGGGGTAAAGGGTTTCAACAGCTTTTATCTAAGCCCAACTGATCCATAACATGAAAAACAAAAAAGTCCGTTTTTCATCAAAAGTCATGCTGAAAAAAAATGGTGGGAACCGGTTTTAAAGTATGGTGACGTACTATCCAATGGTGCGCAGCCAATAAACCAAGTATTAACCAAATCCAAGCGGGGTAAAGGGTTTCAACAGCTTTTATCTAAGCCCAACTGATCCATAACATGAAAATCAAAAAAGTCCGTTTTTCATCAAAAGTCATGCTGAAAAAAATGGTGGGAACCGGTTTTAAAGTATGGTGACGTACTATCCAATGGTGCGCAGCCAATAAACCAAGTATTAACCAAATCCAAGCGGGGTAAAGGGTTTCAACAGCTTTTATCTAAGCCCAACTGATCCATAACATGAAAAACAAAAAAGTCCGTTTTTCATCAAAAGTCATGCTGAAAAAAATGGTGGGAACCGGTTTTAAAGTATGGTGACGTACTATCCAATGGTGCGCAGCCAATAAACCAAGTATTAACCAAATCCAAGCGGGGTAAAGGGTTTCAACAGCTTTTATCTAAGCCCAACTGATCCATAACATGAAAAACAAAAAAGTCCGTTTTTCATCAAAAGTCATGCTGAAAAAAATGGTGGGAACCGGTTTTAAAGTATGGTGACGTACTATCCAATGGTGCGCAGCCAATAAACCAAGTATTAACCAAATCCAAGCGGGGTAAAGGGTTTCAACAGCTTTTATCTAAGCCCAACTGATCCATAACATGAAAAACAAAAAAGTCCGTTTTTCATCAAAAGTCATGCTGAAAAAAATGGTGGGAACCGGTTTTTAAAGTATGGTGACGTACTATCCAATGGTGCGCAGCCAATAAACCAAGTATTAACCAAATCCAAGCGGGGTAAAGGGGTTTCAACAGCTTTTATCTAAGCCCAACTGATCCATAACATGAAAAACAAAAAAGTCCGTTTTTCATCAAAAGTCATGCTGAAAAAAAATGGTGGGAACCGGTTTTAAAGTATTGTGACGTACTATCCAATGGTGCGCAGCCAATAAACCAAGTATTAACCAAATCCAAGCGGGGTAAAGGGTTTCAACAGCTTTTATCTAAGCCCAACTGATCCATAACATGAAAAACAAAAAAGTCCGTTTTTCATCAAAAGTCATGCTGAAAAAATTGGTGGGAACCGGTTTTAATGTATGGTGACGTACTATCTAATGGTGCGCAGCCAATAAACCAAGTATTAACCAAATCCAAGCGGGGTAAAGGGTTTCAACAGCTTTTATCTAAGCCCAACTGATCCATAACATGAAAAACAAAAAAGTCCGTTTTTCATCAAAAGTCATGCTGAAAAAAAATGGTGGGAACCGGTTTTAAAGTATGGTGACGTACTATCCAATGGTGCGCAGCCAATAAACCAAGTATTAACCAAATCCAAGCGGGGTAAAGGGTTTCAACAGCTTTTATCTAAGCCCAACTGATCCATAACATGAAAAACAAAAAAGTCCGTTTTTCATCAAAAGTCATGCTGAAAAAAATGTGGGAACCGGTTTTAAAGTATGGTGACGTACTATCCAATGGTGCGCAGCCAATAAACCAAGTATTAACCAAATCCAAGCGGGGTAAAGGGTTTCAACAGCTTTTATCTAAGCCCAACTGATCCATAACATGAAAAACAAAAAAGTCCGTTTTTCATCAAAAGTCATGCTGAAAAAAATGGTGGGAACCGGTTTTAAAGTATGGTGACGTACTATCCAATGGTGCGCAGCCAATAAACCAAGTATTAACCAAATCCAAGCGGGGTAAAGGGGTTTCAACAGCTTTTATCTAAGCCCAACTGATCCATAACATGAAAAAACAAAAAAGTCCGTTTTTCATCAAAAGTCATGCTGAAAAAAATGGTGGGAACCGGTTTTAAAGTATGGTGACGTACTATCTCAATGGTGCGCAGCCAATAAACCAAGTATTAACCAAATCCAAGCGGGGTAAAGGGTTTCAACAGCTTTTATCTAAGCCCAACTGATCCATAACATGAAAAACAAAAAAGTCCAGTTTTTCATCAAAAGTCATGCTGAAAAAAATGGTGGGAACCGGTTTTAAAGTATGGTGACGTACTATCCAATGGTGCGCAGCCAATAAACCAAGTATTAACCAAATCCAAGCGGGGTAAAGGGTTTCAACAGCTTTTATCTAAGCCCAACTGATCCATAACATGAAAAACAAAAAAGGTCCGTTTTTCATCAAAAGTCATGCTGAAAAAAATGGTGGGAACCGGTTTTAAAGTATGGTGACGTACTATCTAATGGTGCGCAGCCAATAAACCAAGTATTAACCAAATCCAAGCGGGGTAAAGGGTTTCAACAGCTTTTATCTAAGCCCAACTGATCCATAACATGAAAAACAAAAAAGTCCGTTTTTCATCAAAAGTCATGCTGAAAAAAATGGTGGGAACCGGTTTTAAAGTATGGTGACGTACTATCCAATGGTGCGCAGCCAATAAACCAAGTATTAACCAAATCCAAGCGGGGTAAAGGGTTTCAACAGCTTTAATCTAAGCCCAACTGATCCATAACATGAAAAACAAAAAAGTCCGTTTTTCATCAAAAGTCATGCTGAAAAAAATGGTGGGAACCGGTTTTAAAAGTATGGTGACGTACTATCCAATGGTGCGCAGCCAATAAACCAAGTATTAACCAAATCCAAGCGGGGTAAAGGGTTTCAACAGCTTTTATCTAAGCCCAACTGATCCATAACATGAAAAACAAAAAAGTCCGTTTTTCATCAAAAGTCATGCTGAAAAAAAATGGTGGGAACCGGTTTTAAAGTATGGTGACGTACTATCCAATGGTGCGCAGCCAATAAACCAAGTATTAACCAAATCCAAGCGGGGTAAAGGGTTTCAACAGCTTTTATCTAAGCCCAACTGATCCATAACATGAAAAACAAAAAAGTCCGTTTTTCATCAAAAGTCATGCTGAAAAAAATGGTGGGAACCGGTTTTAAAGTATGGTGACGTACTATCCAATGGTGCGCAGCCAATAAACCAAGTATTAACCAAATCCAAGCGGGGTAAAGGGTTTCAACAGCTTTTATCTAAGCCCAACTGATCCATAACATGAAAAACAAAAAAGTCCGTTTTTCATCAAAAGTCATGCTGAAAAAAATGGTGGGAACCGGTTTTAAAGTATGGTGACGTACTATCCAATGGTGCGCAGCCAATAAACCAAGTATTAACCAAATCCAAGCGGGGTAAAGGGTTTCAACAGCTTTTATCTAAGCCCAACTGATCCATAACATGAAAAACAAAAAAGTCCGTTTTTCATCAAAAGTCATGCTGAAAAAAATGGTGGGAACCGGTTTTAAAGTATGGTGACGTACTATCCAATGGTGCGCAGCCAATAAACCAAGTATTAACCAAATCCAAGCGGGGTAAAGGGTTTCAACAGCTTTTATCTAAGCCCAACTGATCCATAACATGAAAAACAAAAAAAGTCCGTTTTTCATCAAAAGTCATGCTGAAAAAAATGGTGGGAACCGGTTTTAAAGTATGGTGACGTACTATCCAATGGTGCGCAGCCAATAAACCAAGTATTAACCAAATCCAAGCGGGGTAAAGGGTTTCAACAGCTTTTATCTAAGCCCAACTGATCCATAACATGAAAAACAAAAAAGTCCGTTTTTCATCAAAAGTCATGCTGAAAAAAATGGTGGGAACCGGTTTTAAAGTATGGTGACGTACTATCCAATGGTGCGCAGCCAATAAACCAAGTATTAACCAAAGTTTTTCAACAGCTTTTATCTAAGCCCAACTGATCATAACATGAAAAACAAAAAAGTCCGTTTTTTCATCAAAAGTCATGCTGAAAAAAATGGTGGGAACCGGTTTTAAAGTATGGTGACGTACTATCCAATGGTGCGCAGCCAATAACCAAGTATTAACCAAATCCAAGCGGGGGGGTAAAGGGGGGTTTCAACAGCTTTTATCTAAGCCCAACTGATCCATAACATGATAAAACAAAAAAGTCGTTTTTCATCAAAAGTCATGCTGAAAAAAATGGTTGGGAACCGGTTTTAAAGTATCGTGACGTACTATCCTATGGTGCGCAGCCAATAAACCAAGTATTAACCAAAATCCAAGCGGGGTAAAGGGTTTCAACAGCTTTTATCTAAGCCCAACTGATCCATAACATGAAAAACAAAAAGTCGTTTTTCATCAAAAGTCATGCTGAAAAAAATGGTGGGAACCGGTTTTAAAGTATGGTGACGTACTATCCAATGGTGCGCAGCCAATAAACCAAGTATTAACCAAATCCAAGCGGGGGTAAAGGGTTTCAACAGCTTTTATCTAAGCCCAACTGATCCATAACATGAAAAACAAAAAAGTCCGTTTTTCATCAAAAGTCATGCTGAAAAAAATGGTGGGAACCGGTTTTAAAGTATGGTGACGTACTATCCAATGGTGCGCAGCCAATAAACCAAGTATTAACCAAATCCAAGCGGGGTAAAGGGTTTCAACAGCTTTTATCTAAGCCCAACTGATCCATAACATGAAAACAAAAAAGTCCGTTTTTCATCAAAAGTCATGCTGAAAAAAATGGTGGGAACCGGTTTTAAAGTATGGTGACGTACTATCCAATGGTGCGCAGCCAATAAACCAAGTATTAACCAAATCCAAGCGGGGTAAAGGGGTTTCAACAGCTTTTATCTAAGCCCAACTGATCCATAACATGAAAAACAAAAAAGTCCGTTTTTCATCAAAAGTCATGCTGAAAAAAATGGTGGGAACCGGTTTTAAGTATGGTGACGTACTATCCAATGGTGCGCAGCCAATAAACCAAGTATTAACCAAATCCAAGCGGGGTAAAGGGTTTCAACAGCTTTTATCTAAGCCCAACTGATCCATAACATGAAAAACAAAAAAGTCCGTTTTTCATCAAAAGTCATGCTGAAAAAAATGGGTGGGAACCGGTTTTAAAGTATGGTGACGTACTATCCAATGGTGCGCAGCCAATAAACCATGTATTAACCAAATCCAAGCGGGGTAAAGGGTATCAACAGCTTTATCTAAGCCCAACTGATCCATAACATGAAAAACAAAAAAGTCCGTTTTTCATCAAAAGTCATGCTGAAAAAAATGGTGGGAACCGGTTTTAAAGTATGGTGACGTACTATCCAATGGTGCGCAGCCAATAAACCAAGTATTAACCAAATCCAAGCGGGGTAAAGGGTTTCAACAGCTTTTATCTAAGCCCAACTGATCCATAACATGAAAACAAAAAAGTCCGTTTTTCATCAAAAGTCATGCTGAAAAAAATGGTGGAACCGGTTTTAAAGTATGGTGACGTACTATCCAATGGTGCGCAGCCAATAAACCAAGTATTAACCAAATCCAAGCGGGGTAAAGGGTTTCAACAGCTTTTATCTAAGCCCAACTGATCCATAACATGAAAAACAAAAAAGTCCGTTTTTCATCAAAAGTCATGCTGAAAAAAATGGTGGGAACCGGTTTTAAAGTATGGTGACGTACTATCCAATGGTGCGCAGCCAATAAAACCAAGTATTAACCAAATCCAAGCGGGGTAAAGGGTTTCAACAGCTTTTATCTAAGCCCAACTGATCCATAACATGAAAAACAAAAAAGTCCGTTTTTCATCAAAAGTCATGCTGAAAAAAATGGTGGGAACCGGTTTTAAAGTATGGTGACGTACTATCCAATGGTGCGCAGCCAATAAACCAAGTATTAACCAAATCCAAGCGGGGTAAAGGGTTTCAACAGCTTTTATCTAAGCCCAACTGATCCATAACATGAAAAACAAAAAAGTCCGTTTTTCATCAAAAGTCATGCTGAAAAAAATGGTGGGAACCGGTTTTAAAGTATGGGTGACGTACTATCCAATGGTGCGCAGCCAATAAACCAAGTATTAACCAAATCCAAGCGGTGTAAAGGGTTTCAACAGCTTTTATCTAAGCCCAACTGATCCATAACATGAAAAACAAAAAAGTCCGTTTTTCATCAAAAGTCATGCTGAAAAAAATGGTGGGAACCGGTTTTAAAGTATGGTGACGTACTATCCAATGGTGCGCAGCCAATAAACCAAGTATTAACCAAATCCAAGCGGGGTAAAGGGTTTCAACAGCTTTTATCTAAGCCCAACTGATCCATAACATGAAAAACAAAAAAGTCCGTTTTTCATCAAAAGTCATGCTGAAAAAAATGGTGGGAACCGGTTTTAAAGTATGGTGACGTACTATCCAATGGTGCGCAGCCCAATAAACCAAGTATTAACCAAATCCAAGCGGGTAAAGGGTTTCAACAGCTTTTATCTAAGCCCAACTGATCCATAACATGAAAAACAAAAAAGTCCGTTTTTCATCAAAAGTCATGCTGAAAAAAATGGTGGGAACCGGTTTTAAAGTATGGTGACGTACTATCCAATGGTGCGCAGCCAATAAACCAAGTATTAACCAAATCCAAGCGGGGTAAAGGGTTTCAACAGCTTTAATCTAAGCCCAACTGATCCATAACATGAAAAACAAAAAAGTCCGTTTTTCATCGAAAAAGTCATGCTGAAAAAAATGGTGGGAACCGGTTTTAAAGTATGGTGACGTACTATCCAATGGTGCGCAGCCAATAAACCAAGTATTAACCAAATCCAAGCGGGGTAAAGGGTTTCAACAGCTTTTATCTAAGCCCAACTGATCCATAACATGAAAAACAAAAAAGTCCGTTTTTCATCAAAAGTCATGCTGAAAAAAATGGTGGGAACCGGTTTTAAAGTATGGTGACGTACTATCCAATGGTGCGCAGCCAATAAACCAAGTATTAACCAAATCCAAGCGGGGTAAAGGGTTTTAAACAGCTTTTATCTAAGCCCAACTGATCCATAACATGAAAAACAAAAAAGTCCGTTTTTCATCAAAAGTCATGCTGAAAAAAAATGGTGGGAACCGGTTTTAAAGTATGGTGACGTACTATCCAATGGTGCGCAGCCAATAAACCAAGTATTAACCAAATCCAAGCGGGGTAAAGGGTTTCAACAGCTTTTATCTAAGCCCAACTGATCCATAACATGAAAACAAAAAAGTCCGTTTTTCATCAAAAGTCATGCTGAAAAAAATGGTGGGAAACCGGTTTTAAAGTATGGTGACGTACTATCCAATGGTGCGCAGCCAATAAACCAAGTATTAACCAAATCCAAGCGGGTGGTAAAGGGTTCTCAACAGCTTTTATCTAAGCCCAACTGATCCATAACATGAAAAACAAAAAAGTCCGTTTTTTCATCAAAAGTCATGCTGAAAAAAATGGTGGGAACCGGTTTTAAAGTATGGTGACGTACTATCCAATGGTGCGCAGCCAATAAACCAAGTATTAACCAAATCCAAGCGGGGTAAAGGGTTTCAACAGCTTTTATCTAAGCCCAACTGATCCATAACATGAAAAACAAAAAAGTCCGTTTTTCATCAAAAGTCATGCTGAAAAAAATGGTGGGAACCGGTTTTAAAGTATGGTGACGTACTATCCAATGGTGCGCAGCCAATAAACCAAGTATTAACCAAATCCAAGCGGGGTAAAGGGTTTCAACAGCTTTTATCTAAGCCCAACTGATCCATAACATGAAAACAAAAAAGTCCGTTTTTCATCAAAAGTCATGCTGAAAAAAATGGTGGGAACCGGTTTTAAAGTATGGTGACGTACTATCCAATGGTGCGCAGCAATAAACCAAGTATTAACCAAATCCAAGCGGGGGTAAAGGGTTTCAACAGCTTTTTATCTAAGCCCAACTGATCCATAACATGAAAAACAAAAAAGTCCGTTTTTCATCAAAAGTCATGCTGAAAAAAATGGTGGGAACCGGTTTTAAAGTATGGTGACGTACTATCCAATGGTGCGCAGCCAATAAACCAAGTATTAACCAAATCCAAGCGGGGTAAAGGGGTTTCAACAGCTTTTATCTAAGCCCAACTGATCCATAACATGAAAAACAAAAAAGTCCGTTTTTCATCAAAAGTCATGCTGAAAAAAATGGTGGGAACCGGTTTTAAAGTATGGTGACGTACTATCCAATGGTGCGCAGCCAATAAACCAAGTATTAACCAAATCCAAGCGGGGTAAAGGGTTTCAACAGCTTTTATCTAAGCCCAACTGATCCATAACATGAAAAAACAAAAAAGTCCGTTTTTCATCAAAAGTCATGCTGAAAAAAATGGTGGAACCGGTTTTAAAGTATGGTGACGTACTATCCAATGGTGCGCAGCCAATAAACCAAGTATTAACCAAATCCAAGCGGGGTAAAGGGTTTCAACAGCTTTTATCTAAGCCCAACTGATCCATAACATGAAAAACAAAAAAGTCCGTTTTTCATCAAAAGTCATGCTGAAAAAAATGGTGGGAACCGGTTTTAAAGTATGGTGACGTACTATCCAATGGTGCGCAGCCAATAAACCAAGTATTAACCAAATCCAAGCGGGGTAAAGGGTTTCAACAGCTTTTATCTAAGCCCAACTGATCCATAACATGAAAAACAAAAAAGTCCGTTTTTCATCAAAAGTCATGCTGAAAAAAATGGTGGGAACCGGTTTTAAAGTATGGTGACGTACTATCCAATGGTGCGCAGCCAATAAACCAAGTATTAACCAAATCCAAGCGGGGTAAAGGGTTTCAACAGCTTTTATCTAAGCCCAACTGATCCATAACATGAAAAACAAAAAAGTCCGTTTTTCATCAAAAGTCATGCTGAAAAAAATGGTGGGAACCGGTTTTAAAGTATGGTGACGTACTATCCAATGGTGCGCAGCCAATAAACCAAGTATTAACCAAATCCAAGCGGGGTAAAGGGTTTCAACAGCTTTTATCTAAGCCCAACTGATCCATAACATGAAAAACAAAAAAGTCCGTTTTTCATCAAAAGTCATGCTGAAAAAAATGGTGGGAACCGGTTTTAAAGTATGGTGACGTACTATCCAATGGTGCGCAGCCAATAAACCAAGTATTAACCAAATCCAAGCGGGGTAAAGGGTTTCAACAGCTTTTATCTAAGCCCAACTGATCCATAACATGAAAAACAAAAAAGTCCGTTTTTTCATCAAAAGTCATGCTGAAAAAAAATGGTGGGAACCGGTTTTAAAGTATGGTGACGTACTATCCAATGGTGCGCAGCCAATAAACCAAGTATTAACCAAATCCAAGCGGGGTAAAGGGTTTCAACAGCTTTTATCTAAGCCCAACTGATCCATAACATGAAAAACAAAAAAGTCCGTTTTTCATCAAAAGTCATGCTGAAAAAAATGGTGGGAACCGGTTTTAAAGTATGGTGACGTACTATCCAATGGTGCGCAGCCAATAAACCAAGTATTAACCAAATCCAAGCGGGGTAAAGGGTTTCAACAGCTTTTATCTAAGCCCAACTGATCCATAACATGAAAAACAAAAAAGTCCGTTTTCATCAAAAGTCATGCTGAAAAAAATGGTGGGAACCGGTTTTAAAGTATGGTGACGTACTATCCAATGGTGCGCAGCCAATAAACCAAGTATTAACCAAATCCAAGCGGGGTAAAGGGTTTCAACAGCTTTTATCTAAGCCCAACTGATCCATAACATGAAAAACAAAAAAGTCCGTTTTTCATCAAAAGTCATGCTGAAAAAAATGGTGGGAACCGGTTTTAAAGTATGGTGACGTACTATCCAATGGTGCGCCAGCCAATAAACCAAGTATTAACCAAATCCAAGCGGGGTAAAGGGTTTCAACAGCTTTTATCTAAGCCCAACTGATCCATAACATGAAAAACAAAAAAGTCCGTTTTTTCATCAAAAGTCATGCTGAAAAAATGGTGGGAGCCGGTTTTAAGTATGGTGACGTACAGCAGCAGAGAGGGTGAGCCGGACAACATTTTTACCCAAGTTTTCACTGAAATCCAGGCTTCTACGGCCAAGATGTGGTGAATCGGATACAAGTTTTCAATGAAATCAGGCAAATAAATCATTGATTAGGCAAAAAAAAAATCAATGAAATCAGGCAAAAAATAATAATGAAAAATCAATGAAATCAAAAACTTTTCAAGAGATTACAACGTCGTTGTCACTCACCCTCTCAACCGAATATTTGATCCAGTCCGATACGATATCGTGTCCGAGGGTCGAAAATCACTACGACTTTACAAACAGACTTATTTGTAAAACCTCCTCTTGTAAATCAATCAGATTATTAGACTGGTCAGTGAGTTTGAAATTAATTCTGGTTAATGAATTATTATGACATCGCATATAGACTGGATTCACCGGAGACTCGATTATTAAAAATCCTGGAGGAGCTATTGGTGCAAATGAATACAAAATATACCCTTGCTGAGCTTGATTTGATCGTTCTAATTTATTTGATAGCTTCCTTCGATAACGTCACACACTAAATTGAGCGCAATCACCGATGAAATATTCACGTTGAACGGAGCGATATGCCTGCCACCACCATCTGGATCATTATTGTGTTTGAGGATTTTTATTTCCGGTGATGATGTTTTTTTCCACGTATCATGAATTATTTTAAAACCAACATCGATGGCATCACTGAGAAGTTTTGTTAGTTCTGGTACGTTATATCCCGGTAGTTTGACTGTTGGAAGAATATCCTTGACGGGGATGCCCTTGCCGTCTGCAAAAATTTTTCTTGTTGTAGGATTACTGTCACCTAATACTTCTTGAATAATTTGCGCATTAAATGTTTCCATGTCATTGATGATTTTGTTACATGTTTCTACGACGCTGATAAATTCATCTCGGGTAAGAGAGCCGGATTTAAGAGGAATTAACAACAGTGAAAAATCATTATTCATTGCTATGAAATTGTCATTGATTTTAAGTTCGTTAATAAAAAGATATCTCCCTCCCTTATCTATAGTGCTAAGAGCAAAAAAATTTCTAACAATACTGTAATCACTATAGCCTTTTACTGGATTACCAGATTTTATCCTGTCGGTGATATAATCAGTTTTTTGTGGTTCTGGTAATTTAACGGTTTTCCCCCCGGGTGGTAATTCAGGCCATCCTAGTACGGTCCTTATTGAGCTTTGATAGATATCTATGACGTATTCTTCTGAGTTTATTTCAATGGCAGATGATAGTGTTGGCTCATGAACTGTTATAGCTATTTTTGATTCTGCTCCAGTAATCGATTTTATTCTACGCGCGAATTCATTATTGATTTGTTCGATTTGGTATGATCCGGTTGGTATGGAAACAACGTTCCAGTCTGGGGTACCGTCGGGTTTATTCTTATTTGCAAATACCAGGGAATTATTCGGTTGTTGACCACCAAATGATTTTGACCTAATATTAGGCCAGCTATGATACACTCGTAATTTTGCTAGCGCTATCTCCTTCACTGGGACCGGAGAGGGGAAATTCACACTGAATTCTGGATTCGTTGAGGTTATTGAGATCATGCTGGTTTGTACTGGGGTTGTGTTCTCCACTATTTGTTGAAGTAATTCCATCTGTGTTGTCATCGTTGCTATACTCATGATGTATTTCTAATTTTGATACTGCGGAATCATAGACACGTATCATCACTGAGAACTCACTATCTGATATCGTTGAGGTTATTGAGATCATTTTGGTTTTTTCTGATTCCATCGGTGTTGTCATTGTTATTATACTCATGTTTTTGTATTTCTAATTTTGACATCGCAGAATCATATATATCTACCATCGCTGAAAACTCACTCTCTGATATAATTGTATCATCGAGAGATGACGATATCAATGAGGATAATTGCGAGCATGCAGTGGACACAACATGAAATTGAATTATGTAGTCTTGTAGTTTCCGTTGGCTGCATGATGATATTTTATTGTGATTATTGAAATTATTCCAGCGATTGTTGTTGCCGCAGAAATGCAAATTGGAACAGCTATCGGAGCCATCATTGTCACTGAAGATAGTATAATTCCAGCTCCGGTGATTACACCACTCACTGAATACACAGTAATATCAATTGCGGTAATTCTCCTGCGATATTTTTTAATTTTCATTGCATACTCCTCAGACAGGGTTTTGAGTCTAGTTTGAAATTCTCTGACCTGATCATAACGATATTGCGATGATGAAATCATTTTTATTTTAAATACGCTAGCGTTTTCAATTACGATTTACTTAAATCCGCTACGAATTCCACATACCACGTTGTTGAGACTCTAACCAAACTTTTATCAGCATATGTGATTGTGAACTTTTCAGTTGTATTCTTGTCGATGATCGTTGAAATCGTATTATTGACCCCGGATGAACTGGACGATGAAATACTAAATTGAGTCAATGGTGTCACTAGTGTTAATCGATAAATACCCTTAACGGTTGCAGTGATATCTAATGTGTTGTTTGTAGGTGTCCACTCAAATGATCCGTGTTGGATGGTGTATACTAAGTTGTTGGTTTTCGTATGAGGAATTTTTGTTTTTTCAATGACTGTTATCATCCTCGAAAGATCACCTTTGACGCCTTCGATGAAGGTTTTCGTCTCATCGATGGATTTTTTAATATCAGGGAGTTTTATTTCAATTTTATCTAACGGGGTTCCAATAAATTTATCAATGGCGTCGGCTGTTGTTTTTGTTGCTTCGTTGATAACCTTTTGATCATCAACAAACGTTTTAATTTCAGCGATAGATGGTGTAACTACAATTGGAGACCCAAAGAACTTTTGAACGACATTTCTACGGAAACCATTGTAGTTTCTTAAATGATCGTCAAATTCTTTATTGTATTCAGTGAATCTATCTGTAATCGTCGAAAAAAGTACACCCGGTTTGAGTTTACCCTGATCGGAAAATAACGCGATAGTATCCTCGATTGCGTTTTGTTGTTTAACTAAAATATCATCCAACGACACATTACTAGATTTCAATTTACCCTGTTTGTCTTGAAATACAACTATCTCATTCGGGTCGACACTTGTTAAATTCAACGTCTCAGCGATTTCATCTTTAATTTTTTTTGTTATATCCTTGATAGAACCAGGGGTTGCAGTGTCATCGGGTTTGGGTTTCAAAGATCTCCCCCAAATATCAATCATGTTATTGTAAAACTCTTTCTCTCTCTAAAAAGCGATTACTAGTGTAGTCATTTACGACAATATGAGGTGGTTTTCCCCTTGGGTTACTCAAGGAGTTAGAAATAGCGTTAAGGACATTTAATACTTCACTGCCGCATATTGGTGGGTCATTGATTTGTTGTGTTGGTAGCGTAGAATACCAAGTCTTCATTGGAAAAATTTTTATATAGCGCAAAAATTCCTTTTGGCGGGGCTAATCCATATGAATCGAAGTAAACAATCCCACGTGGATCAATAGCGTATGCAACCCAGTGAGTTCCAGGTCCGGTGCTGTTATCGAGATTAATAATACCTGTTTCAGTTTTGTTTGGTTGATGTGGTAATTGATCTTTCATAAAAACACCTCTGAAATTTTTAATCGCTAGGTTTTTAGCAGCATCCATTAAATCAAAATTGGACATAGGAATCTTCGATTCCCGAATTAATAAACCGTTCCTGGTAGTCTCAGGCCTGATCCGTGAACGGATCTCCCGCTGTACCACGAATACGGGGTTCCTGGTAGTCTTAGACCCTTTCCCCTTTTTTTATAACCCTGTCCAGTTGCTTTTTTCAACGCCATTCCTGCTGCAGTACCAACGGCTCCTAACGCCGCTGCTTTAGCCACCGCTGGGGCTGCTGCTGCAATCAATGCTGGTATTGCCGCTAACAATGGAAATATACCACCCGTTTTCATCATATTTTTGATAGCAGCCGCAGAAAGAGTAATCTGAACACCTTTTTTGGCTGCAAGTGCATCATTGAAATATTTTATTTGACGAGTTGTCAGTGATAATTTATTTGCACCACCAGTCATTTGATTCGGTTTCAAAGTGATTGTGGTTCCACATTTTTTAGCCGATTCTGATTGCAATTTTTTTATTTGACCAGGAGTTAACGCAACACTAATAACACTATATGACATTATACATAATAGATTGATTCTAAATCGTAAACGATTCAATGGAAAAATCGTTTAAAGATTTTCTACTGGGGCATCTACCACTCTCATTCTTCCACCAACACCTTCAAGTAGCATTGATTTATCACTGAGAATGACAGCAACCGCTCTATAATTAGCAATACCACCAGGGGTTACACGGGCTCTAAAATGTATATCAACGACAGATTGTCTCATCAAATCGAGATGTTCCAGAGAAAAGTAATAAATCGGATAGAGGCTTTTGAAATCCAATTGTGATATTTGTAGACCGGTATCCACATTTTGATCACGTGCCATAAATGACAACAATCTATGATAAACTCGTGCAATATGATTTTCTGTGTAATCAAGTTGTATATCCTCGGATGGTTCCTGCTGGCCGTTTATTCTCAGTGAGACCTCTCTAACACCTAACTAATCAAATATCATATGACTTCGTTGTTGATTACCAACTCGTGTGTTATCCTGTAACGCAATAAATATATGACGTGGCGCAGCAACACCTTGTTTTGATGCTAGGTTCCACGTGAATAACCCGTTCAGCTCTGATTGCTTCACATCTGTACTCACTGATAACCAACTCAACAACGACTTTCCCCCTTGGTCCATAAATGATAGTAATCGTTCTTCTGCGGTGATTGCTGGAGTCAACACTGGCATCCACAATGATATTTTTGTTAATTTGACTTTACCGGCATCAGCATTGGGATTTGCAGCATCTGCTGGAATCCTCCAGATTGCGTCATTATCATCACCCTTTCGTACAAGTGATACTGTATGCTTAGCTCCATAAATAACTTTTCTGACGTTTCTACAGAATCCAAATATGTGATGCAGTGGAATTGCGCATGAAAATGATTTACGCCCTACTCCCAACATTGCGTTTCGTGTTGCAGCTCCTAGATTGAAGTTAGGCTCGTTGTTTATAATCATATCCTCGACCTCAGCATCATTATTATCACGTTTTTTTGGTCGTCGTATAATAAATTGATTTCCTCCAGCCGTATTTTTAATATCCTTAGCAAACATCATAGAAGGTCCTGCTGATCTTGTATAATCATCAGAATATCTCGCTAACCCTATGATTGTTGTAGCCACATCAACATCACGATCTATCGTCTCAATTTCTTTTCCATCAATGAGATATTTTGCACTCTCAAATAACGCCATGATACCATTATTGACAAACCCGACTTGAGTACCATCTGGATACTCTGTATCATTTGTTCGTAAAATTTCTCCTTCGATTTCAATAAACGCTTCACAGGGTAGAAAGTATTTACTGGTATCATGGACTTGAAGATCAATTCTTGATCGACTATTTGAGTCTATGGCATGATAGGCGTAATATTGATAATCGCGTACAGAATCATCCTTGCCAACTGGGGCGTCTATATCAAATGCTGGATCACGTGACTTTTTGAACATTTTATTCTATTTATCAGAGTCTAAATTGGATTTTCAACGCTAGCGTTTTCTAAAGCCACTTCCTGCTATCATATTTAGATCGGGAGTTAAAGCCATTGACGCTAGTTTTTCATCGACTGCGTTATTTATAATTTTACTAACACTTGCAGGCATTTCTTCTGTGGACGGTAACGGTTTCTTTTTTCGTAAATCACTTCGTGATTTTACTAATGATGTTATTTTATTCTTTGCAGTTGAAAACGCTTTCCCGGCAAGATCTCCAACAGCACCAATACCCTTATCACGAATAACATCAATGGCTTTCATTGATAACTGTTTAGCTAACGGCATCACTTTTGGAGCCATTCTTGAAAAGAATCCTAAAATAGTATTGCCGAGGCCATCTCCATAGTATGCTTTATAAACTGGAAACCGTGAATTAACTACATAGACGAGGGTTGGTTTATCATGATTGTAATGTATGATCATTATTATAAAAACAATAGTGTTTTCAATTGCTGTGATACCCATCTGCTAACTCGTCAATGAAATCTCGATATGTTTTGATATCCATGATACCGCCGGCAAATAACCGTCTACAGATATCAGCTGCTTCATTAATTATTTCTGGAGAGTTATTTCCAGCTCGGAACCCTCCTACAAGAACTTCTAATCGTGATATATCATTGATAACACTATCAGGACAGAAACTAATCCTTGGATTTTGCAGTCCACTTCCGCTATAACCAGCTGCTTCATCTATTTTTTCTAAATCCGTTTCTTGTAAATAATCATCATTAGGTTCTTCTTGTTTTTTTGGTCTTCGTGTTGGTGTTTGACGTCGTTCTTCTAAATCATCATCATCATCATCAGGTGGTAGTTGTTGTTTTTTTTGTTTTCTTGTTTGTCTATGTGTTGGTGTTTGACGTCGTTCTTCTAATTCTCGTTGTCGCTCTTCTATTTGTTCTCTTTTATAATTACTAATTCCCCTTTGAAATTCCTTGTACCCCATCTCATCCTTATTCAAACGACCAATCCCTTTATTTAGTTTATACAAATTATCGGACCAATCATTACTTGATATTCTATCATTCTTATACTCGTCCTTTAAAAAATCTTTTTTTGAATTATAGCTTTGAGCAGCAAAATTACCAAAGGCTCGATAATCCTTTGATTTGAATAAATTAAATTGTTTTATTACTATTTTAGCATGATCAGTAAATTTATCCAACAGAGAAACAGTCGTTTTTTTCGGATCAGTTTTTTCAGTTTGTTCAGTTTTCGTTGCTAGTTTTTCAAGTACAGAAATAACAGATTTTCCCGTCTCGGGACCATCTCCCAGTAAAGCACGCTCTACCCCTTTCGTTGCTGTGGTTACTGGTTTAAACAACTCTTCAGACCCCAGAGCAAAATCAGTTTGTAAACTCTGTCGTTGTTGCAGTTTATTTCTTACAGAGTCACGAATTGGTACAAATCTCCTGATTGCATCCAGTCGTTCACGAGCCAATCGGGTTGTTAATGCTTCATTGACCATTATTTGAAATCAGAAACCATTTTTCAATTGTAAAACACTTGACATGTCGGATGATTTTTAACACCAGTGACAAAGTCACCGTGGAAGTGTTTAACGGCTCTATCAATGATGGAGAAAGTGTCCAAATTGTATATAAAATAAATAATACTGTCACTTTCCCCACTTTTTTGACATGTCAGATGATTTTTAACACAGTCATGGAAGTGTTATTTGATTGTTTTAACAGCTCTATCAAGGCTGTGGAAAGTGTCCAAATTGTATATAAAATAATTAATACTGACACTTTCCACACTTTTTTGACATTCCTCTTGAAGGTCGGCTAAAAAAAATGATAAATGATCGGGCGATAAATGATCGGGTAATCAAAAAATGATAATGGTCGGGTAATCAAAATTGTTCATTTTCTTGAATTAACGCCCGTAAGTTTCTAATTTTAGAGTTGACTTCTTTTTTCAATTCGTATTCGTTACCTAATTCTTTTCGTATCCCCTCTACGATAGTATACAACGGAACGAACACACTGATGTCACTGGAAAATGAAAGAGAGTCTTTAATAGAATTCTGAATTCTTTTGATGAGTGCATATTTCTTGGGTAGCATATATTTGTTAGTGCTGACTCCGTATTCTATATCCTGAAAATCAGACACAATTTGATCAGGATTTAACCCATCTGATAGTTTGATATCCTGATTTTTCAATTTTGCTATTTCAACTATGATGCTATTCATGTTTTCAGAATTCATTATTCTATAGCAATGACATATCTCTAATTGAAAAATATGAAGCATTAGACGTAACTAAATTGAACTTTTTGTCCACTCTTTTTTGAAATAGCCGTCTTGGTTATCCCCTCTGCAACGAAATGAACAGAAGATGAACAAATATCGAAAAATTTACCGGCTTCATTCATAGATGAAAATATTTTTTCTTCATTAGTTATTGTATTCAAAGATTTCACTGGTCTCTTCCCAACCGTTTTGCATTTTCCAGTCTTCCCCCGTTTGGAATTTTCACTTGGGGTAACAGCCTGCAGATTTGATAAAGAATTATTCCTTGGATTAGAATCCTTGTGATCAATAACAAAACCATCCTCGATCAATCCATTAAAACATTCAAATACTATTCTGTGATTGAGATATCTCTTCTTCTTCCCCCAAACAGTAAACATCAAATACCCCATACCATTGTCAGCACCAACTGATTTTTTCAGTCTACGGTTTCTGACAGTACCACCACTAGATGCCTCATAATTTGTAATCAAGGGGTGCCGTCTGAATTCTTGGTTCATATATACTATTCTATTGTTTGTCTAATTCAGTGTTTGGTTTAATAATTACATCACTGGAGAACCTTTCGATGTAGTCTTGCGGAGTTCTTATGATTTTGTCAGTGACGTTATCAGGGTCAAGGACTTTTTCAGGGTCATAATTTCTGATGGATTGTCCATTTTTGATTCTTTTATCATAATAACGCTTCAATTCCCTATATCGCTTACCACCACAATCAATACACAATTGTGATCTTCCCTTGACCCCAACCCCACATCGAATACAGGGTAACGGACCAAGACTTCCACGTCGAAAACTTTGCATATGATACCTACAGTATTCATTTTTTCTGCATGATTTGTTACACGGGGTTACATTTCCCATCATGAGCCATTTGCAGTGATTCATTATACATAAATCTTTCATTTAAATGCTTGTTTTATATATAGCATGAAGGAGTTCAAGAGATTGACTTCGAAAAATGCTAAATTCAATACCGATAGAGAGTTTAAGAGATTATTGAAAATCAGTCCTAAATTTAATATCGATAGACCTAAAAAAACGTCCAATAGACAGAAACAACGTCCAAAACGTCCAAAACGTCCAAGAGACGGAAGCATGAAGGAGTTTAAGAGATTATTGAAAATCAGTCCTAAATTTAATCGCGATAGACCCAAACAACGTCCAAAACGTCCAAGAGACGGAAGCATGAAGGAGTTTAAGAGATTATTGAAAATCAGTCCTAAATTTAATCGCGATAGACCCAAAAAACGTGTAGTAAACAGAAACAAGAAATTACCATGGAAGGATGCTCAATTCAATCTTGATATAGTTTCTAATACACCCAAGAATAAAATTCTTGATAAGGCTATCAGAGACTGTTTTAATGAATTCAAGCGTGATGGAGCATCTTATTGTTGGTCAACATTTCGAATTGATGGTGTTGTTGACGCTACCATGACTGATGAAAAAGCAGCAGTGATCATTTCACGTGTTGGGGAAAAAAGTCATTTTTTCCGAATCAAATTCATTATCCGTGAGAATGGAAAATGGATTATTAGGGATAAATTTGAACCCATCTTGAAGGGCAAAAAAACTATCACTGTGAATCAGGATTCAAAACCGGGAATTTTGACCGGAATTGATAAACCCTACTACGAAAGATCTTATCCTGTCACAGCAGTTGTTTACGGAATCTATCCGCTCAATGAAAAACCTGATATTGCAAAACTAGCACCCATGAAATATTCGACAGGGCTTAATTGTGTAGCAGAACGAATAATAGAACACTTCACAAATGCGTCCCGGGGAAATAAACTCACTGATCTAAGGCGAAAAAAAATAACCGAGTGGGAGTTCACGGTAAAAGAGAATGGGGCAACAATTCAGGATATAACTAAATTAGAAACATCATTGAGATTTCCAATATCAGTAAGAACAATCACCGGTGAAGTATTAAAAGAACCGAAATATCAATCAAAAAAAGGAACCCCAATTGAAATTATTGATCATAATGAACACGCGTGGTCATCTGCAGTAACAATATTCCCACGGGATAGAACCGTAAAATATCTATCCCAAACCGAAGAGTTTTTTTCAGAGCAGAAATTATTTGATGCTATTTACCATTTGAGTAAAAACGATCCTGTGTCAGTGTGGCTATTTCATAGTACTTCAGACGAAGAATGCAAATTTGATCAGTTTGTAAGGCCCAACGGAGAATTATATCGTACCGAAGAACTGCATAATCAAATGAAACAACTAGCTAGTGAGTTTTTTGAGGACGGGGAGGAAATCGAAGATCAATTATTAGCAAACTGTTTTACAGTACCATCCATTGCAGCACATTTTGCTAGAAAGAAAAACGCGTGGAAACCAACACGGAGTGAGTTTTTATCAGATGTCAAATTGTCCTGTCTTGAATACGGCCATGGAGGATTATGGAATACAAAATACACCGCTGATACCGTTATTTCAGTTGATATGATTGCGTGTTATCCAGGAAGTTTTCTTGGGTATGGAGAGTGTGAGAAATATTTCAAACGATTTGGGCACCCTACACACGAAATGACCCGTGTTGCTATTAATGGACCACTGCCTGAGTTTGATTTAACCGGATTCGCTTGTGTGGTATCATTTGAAATGGCTGAAGGACTTCATCCGTGTAGTTATCTTTGGATTGGTAAACACATGTCTGAAAAACAGTGGATGCCAATAGTGTTATTACGGTATATGCTTGATTGTAAGATGTTAAAATCATTAATTGTCAGTGAAGCAATTATATCCTATCAAGCACAGAAATCAGTCTGGTTACCACAACCTGATCTAGAAAAAATAATTAGCGAAGAGCGAAAACTGTTTCCTGATTTTAATGAACAACAAATCATGGATTGGTCCAGACAGTTATTTGAAATCAGAAACAATGAAGCAAAAAATCTTGGACGAAGAATAATCGGTAAATTCACTCAGGGTGGCAAAGATGACAATACGAGATATTCTTCACGATTGATTATAGACAACGCTGAATACGATTTTGTAATGGCGGATTTAACGAATAAAGGCCTATATGTCAATCGTAAGGACGCATTTATGTCCGATGGAACCAAATTGGGTACAATTGTTACTTACAATGATGGATACAATCCGCAGTACACACATTTGAGAGCTTCTATGCTCGGTTATGCTTCTATTAATCTGTTTTCGATGATCAATAAATTTCCTAACACCGCAGTTAGAGTTGCCACTGACTCATTTTACATAAACAGCAAAATGGTTGATTTTAAGGCTACTGGCAACGAGAATTGGGGATCATGGAGAATTAAGAAAGAAATGATTCATGATTATATTCCATCAGCAGATGTTACCATTGAAAATAATTACTTAGAAAGCAATCAGTGTTCAGAATTTTCTAGTGCACCACCGATTTCTGATCCAATCTGTAGATATAAAACAGTTTATTTAAACGGTTGTGGTGGGTCAGGAAAAACAACCCGGGCAATTGAGTTATTTCGTTGAAACGCTAGCGTTTCTAACATGATTGTGCTAACACCGACTCACAGACTTGCAAGAGAAATGATACAGAGAGGGGTAAATGCCTGTACCTATCATAGTTTTTTCCGATGGAAAGGAGATAAATGGACTCCTGAGCGCATGGGAGAGAAATTTATTCCTGAAATTATCATTTGGGATGAAATAGACACAGTGTCAGAAGATGTCTTAAAAATATTTCTTGAGTGGTTGTTATTGAAGAATACAAAAATCGTCATGTGCGGTGATCACGGCCAACCACCACCATTTGTCGGTGCATCTCCCCATGAATGGCTAAAGGGTTTTGTAGACTACTATGAAGAAATTGATACCGATCATAGATCACTTGATAATGAATTAAAAGAGTTTAAGAAATTAATTAGATTACAACCGGATAGAATCCAGTGTGAAATAGCCCGTGAAATAATTTCGGAAACTCCCATGAATGATTTCTGGGAAATGTGGAGACCAAATGATTTGATCATTGCAAGTAGAAAAATAGTCAGGGACACACTTCAGATGAAATTATTTGAATTGCATAAACAAAAATTTGCAACACTTCCAGTGCCTCTTTGTTATAGGCCTTCGGATACACGAAAACAGAACATTGAAGTTGATATTCCAGGACAAAGTGAAAAACAAATTCTGGTATTAAATGATATTGTGCTGGTTGATATCAATGTCGTTTAAGATGCATTGCGTGCTAATAAATCCCCATGGACGTTAGGTTATGCAGCAACAATACACTCTTCACAGGGATTGACTATATCGGATACAATTGTTTGGATGGTAGATAATCGCATAGAATGGTCGAATTTAGTCTATCTTTCAGTATCCAGAGTACGAAAAATAAATCAACTTCGAAGAATTGTCTTCGATGATGAAATCATTGGTGGCGATGATGAAATCATTGGTGGCGATAATGATATTATTGATAAAAAACTCTCCGGTTACAAACAACAGGACAAAAAAAAACAACGAGAATTTTATATTGATGCTGAATTAATAATCACTTTGAAGAAACAACAGAATAATCACTGCGCAAGTTGCAATTGTATAATGCGTTGGCAGTATTCGGATAAGGATCCTCGCCAATTCACCGTTGACAGAAAAAATAATAGTCTCGGTCATGTCAGAAACAATGTGATGTTGACTTGTCTTGAGTGCAATAGACGCAAGGGTGCTAGTTAAGCCCATGCGGTGGTAATTGAGTATCCTCAGGTATCACTTGTAATTGTTGTCTAGTAAACCCCCGTTGAGGGGCAGTTGAATCCAGTTTATAGATTGGAGGTCTACCCGTAGATCGTGTTATACTAGATATCTTGTGTGTAGTAACACTCCAAATAGGATCAGTAGCCCTTTTTCTACCCCCTTCAAGCTCTCCTGGTTCGTATAAATACCTCACAATGACATTACTACAAGAATTGGTTGGGAATCGCTATAATCTTTTTGTGGTTTTTCAGGTATTGACTTCTTTTTAATCGCGTTGATAGGTTTCATGTTGATGGTTCTAGTAATCTCGTTATTCAGTGCAGTGATCACAGATGGTAATCTTTTAACCCATTCACGGGATCTTTTTTCTTGGATGAATTCTTTTGCGTATTGATATCCAAATAACCGCTCAGCAAGGGTTTTATTAAATCGTTCTACAATTGCCTGATCACGATGCAGTGCAGTATGCCCCCGTCTGATAGTGACATTGTGATCTTTCATCGTTGTTAAAACAGCACCCTGAAATTCCTTGCCAGGATCAATTTGTAATAGATTTGGCCAGTGCAGAGGACCTCGTCGATAAATCCTTTCAAATGCAGAAGCCACTTCAGGTGATGATTTTGTTTTTAACGGTTCTGCTTCTTTGTATCGACTTGCAATATCAACTACGGTTAATGCGTATTTGTAACCGTGGTCATGTGGCAGAAATAATAGATCAGCCTGATGAACTTCATTAGAACAGTCACATCAAAATGCGAGACATTAATTTGTTTAGGCGGTGGTAAGTAAATTTGCCATAGTGCCTGTTTGGATAACCAATGAGCCGCAGTGGTTTTTTTCACCTTTGCAGCGCTAGCGAGTTTATGGATTGCAGCGCTACCCTCCAGTATCCTCTTGGGGAGTAATAAATAGATTCCATGTTGTTATTAATTACCAGCACCTAACATCAATTTACTTTTCATTGCCGATTTGATCAAAAAATGAAGCCAATTTTTCTTTGAAGGATTTATCAGGAATGGCATTCAACGCATGAATTAATTTCACATCTGCTAGATGCCTGTGTTGCAAATTGCTGCTTTTATAAGCGACATCATGAAGGTGACACGCCTTATCAATGGCGTTTATTGGTTCTTCACCGGGGTTGGGTTGATTTTGATTATTGAGTCTGATATCAAGTCTTGTTCCCGGTCCACAGTAACTATACCCTGGAAGGTGTTTTTCTCCGGGGTATTTTGCCCATGGAGTTCCAGGGAGTTTTGCTAACTTGGCAGCGATATCACCTCCTCGTTTTTTTTTAAAGGTTCCTTGGGTTTAGAAACAAATCTAAATTTTCTTTGTACTACATTGTACGCATTTACCAGAAAGCGCTGATCGGTTATTTTTAGTTGTAATCGTCGTCAAGTCATCTGTGCCAGTACGCGCCTTACACTTCACACAATATAGATCCATAATTTATGTATAGAGATATGAATATAATTGATTTTTCAGCGACTAAAACAAGAGAACCAGTGAAGCATCATGCAGCGCTACCAAACTCTATCCGCGCAATTATAATCGGGCCATCTGATCCGGTAAAACGCAATTGTTGCTCAATTTAATAATGAGATGGATGAAGTGGGATAAGTTGTATTTAATTGCCCCTAGCGTAGACGACCAAAAATGCTATGAAGTGCTAAAAGATTTTAATGAAAACGCTTCAGAGATTGCTGGTGAGGATGTTATTGAATTTATAACCGATATTGACGAGGCACCATCAGTAGAGATCTTGATGGAAGTATTAACAACATGGTAGTATACGACGATGTAATGTTAGATAAACAAAAAAATCCTGCTAGAATATTTTCCAGAGGCAGGCTCAAAACACGGATGTGATCTATGTCACTCAACGCTACACACAAATACCAAAAGTGATTCGCGATAATTGTAATGTGTTGTGTGTGTTTAATGGAGTTGATACACATACGCTACGAAATATTTGGCAGACATGGTGCTCCGATATGGACTTCAATCAATTTAGAAATTTCTTTAGTCATGCTCAGTCTGCCCCACACGGATTTGTAACAATAAATTTACATGACCCTCGGACACGATATCGTATCGGACTGGATCAAATATTCGGTTGAGAGGGTGAGTGACAACGACGTTGTAATCTCTTGAAAAGTTTTTGATTTCATTGATTTTTCATTGATTTTTTTTTTGCTGATTTCATTGATTTTTCATTGATTTTTTTTTTATTCTTTTTGCCTGATGTCATTGAAAACTTGTATCCGATTCACAACATCTTGGCCGTAGAAGCCTGATTTCAGTGAAAACTTGGTTAAAAATGTTGTCCGGCTCACCCTCTCTGCTGCTCGTACTATCCAATGGTGCGCAGCCAATAAACCAAGTATTAACCAAATCCAAGCGGGGTAAAGGGTTTCAACAGCTTTTATCTAAGCCCAACTGATCCATAACATGAAAAACAAAAAAGTCCGTTTTTCATCAAAAGTCATGCTGAAAAAAATGGTGGGAACCGGTTTTAAAGTATGGTGACGTACTATCCAATGGTGCGCAGCCAATAAACCAAGTATTAACCAAATCCAAGCGGGGGTAAAGGGTTTCAACAGCTTTTATCTAAGCCCAACTGATCCATAACATGAAAAACAAAAAAGTCCGTTTTTCATCAAAAGTCATGCTGAAAAAAAATGGTGGGAACCGGTTTTAAAGTATGGTGACGTACTATCCAATGGTGCGCAGCCAATAAACCAAGTATTAACCAAATCCAAGCGGGGTAAAGGGTTTCAACAGCTTTTATCTAAGCCCAACTGATCCATAACATGAAAAACAAAAAAAGTCCGTTTTTTCATCAAAAGTCATGCTGAAAAAAATGGTGGGAACCGGTTTTAAAGTATGGTGACGTACTATCCAATGGTGCGCAGCCAATAAACCAAGTATTAACCAAATCCAAGCGGGGTAAAGGGTTTCAACAGCTTTTATCTAAGCCCAACTGATCCATAACATGAAAAACAAAAAAGTCCGAAAAAGTCCGTTTTTCATCAAAAGTCATGCTGAAAAAAATGGTGGGAACCGGTTTTAAAGTATGGTGACGTACTATCCAATGGTGCGCAGCCAATAAACCAAGTATTAACCAAATCCAAGCGGGGTAAAGGGTTTCAACAGCTTTTATCTAAGCCCAACTGATCCATAACATGAAAAACAAAAAAGTCCGTTTTTCATCAAAAGTCATGCTGAAAAAAATGGTGGGAACCGGTTTTAAAGTATGGTGACGTACTATCCAATGGTGCGCAGCCAATAAACCAAGTATTAACCAAATCCAAGCGGGGTAAAGGGTTTCAACAGCTTTTATCTAAGCCCAACTGATCCATAACATGAAAAACAAAAAAGTCCGTTTTTCATCAAAAGTCATGCTGAAAAAAATGGTGGGAACCGGTTTTAAAGTATGGTGACGTACTATCCAATGGTGCGCAGCCAATAAACCAAGTATTAACCAAATCCAAGCGGGGTAAAGGGTTTCAACAGCTTTTATCTAAGCCCAACTGATCCATAACATGAAAAACAAAAAAGTCCGTTTTTCATCAAAAGTCATGCTGAAAAAAATGGTGGGAACCGGTTTTAAAGTATGGTGACGTACTATCCAATGGTGCGCAGCCAATAAACCAAGTATTAACCAAATCCAAGCGGGGTAAAGGGTTTCAACAGCTTTTATCTAAGCCCAACTGATCCATAACATGAAAAACAAAAAAGTCCGTTTTTCATCAAAAGTCATGCTGAAAAAAATGGTGGGAACCGGTTTTAAAGTATGGTGACGTACTATCCAATGGTGCGCAGCCAATAAACCAAGTATTAACCAAATCCAAGCGGGGTAAAGGGTTTCAACAGCTTTTATCTAAGCCCAACTGATCCATAACATGAAAAACAAAAAAGTCCGTTTTTCATCAAAAGTCATGCTGAAAAAAATGGTGGGAACCGGTTTTAAAGTATGGTGACGTACTATCCAATGGTGCGCAGCCAATAAACCAAGTATTAACCAAATCCAAGCGGGGTAAAGGGTTTCAACAGCTTTTATCTAAGCCCAACTGATCCATAACATGAAAAACAAAAAAGTCCGTTTTTCATCAAAAGTCATGCTGAAAAAAATGGTGGGAACCGGTTTTAAAGTATGGTGACGTACTATCCAATGGTGCGCAGCCAATAAACCAAGTATTAACCAAATCCAAGCGGGGTAAAGGGTTTCAACAGCTTTTATCTAAGCCCAACTGATCCATAACATGAAAAACAAAAAAGTCCGTTTTTCATCAAAAGTCATGCTGAAAAAAATGGTGGGAACCGGTTTTAAAGTATGGTGACGTACTATCCAATGGTGCGCAGCCAATAAACCAAGTATTAACCAAATCCAAGCGGGGTAAAGGGTTTCAACAGCTTTTATCTAAGCCCAACTGATCCATAACATGAAAAACAAAAAAGTCCGTTTTTCATCAAAAGTCATGCTGAAAAAAATGGTGGGAACCGGTTTTAAAGTATGGTGACGTACTATCCAATGGTGCGCAGCCAATAAACCAAGTATTAACCAAATCCAAGCGGGGTAAAGGGTTTCAACAGCTTTTATCTAAGCCCAACTGATCCATAACATGAAAAACAAAAAAGTCCGTTTTTCATCAAAAGTCATGCTGAAAAAAATGGTGGGAACCGGTTTTAAAGTATGGTGACGTACTATCCAATGGTGCGCAGCCAATAAACCAAGTATTAACCAAATCCAAGCGGGGTAAAGGGTTTCAACAGCTTTTATCTAAGCCCAACTGATCCATAACATGAAAAACAAAAAAGTCCGTTTTTCATCAAAAGTCATGCTGAAAAAAATGGTGGGAACCGGTTTTAAAGTATGGTGACGTACTATCCAATGGTGCGCAGCCAATAAACCAAGTATTAACCAAATCCAAGCGGGGTAAAGGGTTTCAACAGCTTTTATCTAAGCCCAACTGATCCATAACATGAAAAACAAAAAAGTCCGTTTTTCATCAAAAGTCATGCTGAAAAAAATGGTGGGAACCGGTTTTAAAGTATGGTGACGTACTATCCAATGGTGCGCAGCCAATAAACCAAGTATTAACCAAATCCAAGCGGGGTAAAGGGTTTCAACAGCTTTTATCTAAGCCCAACTGATCCATAACATGAAAAACAAAAAAGTCCGTTTTTCATCAAAAGTCATGCTGAAAAAAATGGTGGGAACCGGTTTTAAAGTATGGTGACGTACTATCCAATGGTGCGCAGCCAATAAACCAAGTATTAACCAAATCCAAGCGGGGTAAAGGGTTTCAACAGCTTTTATCTAAGCCCAACTGATCCATAACATGAAAAACAAAAAAGTCCGTTTTTCATCAAAAGTCATGCTGAAAAAAATGGTGGGAACCGGTTTTAAAGTATGGTGACGTACTATCCAATGGTGCGCAGCCAATAAACCAAGTATTAACCAAATCCAAGCGGGGTAAAGGGTTTCAACAGCTTTTATCTAAGCCCAACTGATCCATAACATGAAAAACAAAAAAGTCCGTTTTTCATCAAAAGTCATGCTGAAAAAAATGGTGGGAACCGGTTTTAAAGTATGGTGACGTACTATCCAATGGTGCGCAGCCAATAAACCAAGTATTAACCAAATCCAAGCGGGGTAAAGGGTTTCAACAGCTTTTATCTAAGCCCAACTGATCCATAACATGAAAAACAAAAAAGTCCGTTTTTCATCAAAAGTCATGCTGAAAAAAATGGTGGGAACCGGTTTTAAAGTATGGTGACGTACTATCCAATGGTGCGCAGCCAATAAACCAAGTATTAACCAAATCCAAGCGGGGTAAAGGGTTTCAACAGCTTTTATCTAAGCCCAACTGATCCATAACATGAAAAACAAAAAAGTCCGTTTTTCATCAAAAGTCATGCTGAAAAAAATGGTGGGAACCGGTTTTAAAGTATGGTGACGTACTATCCAATGGTGCGCAGCCAATAAACCAAGTATTAACCAAATCCAAGCGGGGTAAAGGGTTTCAACAGCTTTTATCTAAGCCCAACTGATCCATAACATGAAAAACAAAAAAGTCCGTTTTTCATCAAAAGTCATGCTGAAAAAAATGGTGGGAACCGGTTTTAAAGTATGGTGACGTACTATCCAATGGTGCGCAGCCAATAAACCAAGTATTAACCAAATCCAAGCGGGGTAAAGGGTTTCAACAGCTTTTATCTAAGCCCAACTGATCCATAACATGAAAAACAAAAAAGTCCGTTTTTCATCAAAAGTCATGCTGAAAAAAATGGTGGGAACCGGTTTTAAAGTATGGTGACGTACTATCCAATGGTGCGCAGCCAATAAACCAAGTATTAACCAAATCCAAGCGGGGTAAAGGGTTTCAACAGCTTTTATCTAAGCCCAACTGATCCATAACATGAAAAACAAAAAAGTCCGTTTTTCATCAAAAGTCATGCTGAAAAAAATGGTGGGAACCGGTTTTAAAGTATGGTGACGTACTATCCAATGGTGCGCAGCCAATAAACCAAGTATTAACCAAATCCAAGCGGGGTAAAGGGTTTCAACAGCTTTTATCTAAGCCCAACTGATCCATAACATGAAAAACAAAAAAGTCCGTTTTTCATCAAAAGTCATGCTGAAAAAAATGGTGGGAACCGGTTTTAAAGTATGGTGACGTACTATCCAATGGTGCGCAGCCAATAAACCAAGTATTAACCAAATCCAAGCGGGGTAAAGGGTTTCAACAGCTTTTATCTAAGCCCAACTGATCCATAACATGAAAAACAAAAAAGTCCGTTTTTCATCAAAAGTCATGCTGAAAAAAATGGTGGGAACCGGTTTTAAAGTATGGTGACGTACTATCCAATGGTGCGCAGCCAATAAACCAAGTATTAACCAAATCCAAGCGGGGTAAAGGGTTTCAACAGCTTTTATCTAAGCCCAACTGATCCATAACATGAAAAACAAAAAAGTCCGTTTTTCATCAAAAGTCATGCTGAAAAAAATGGTGGGAACCGGTTTTAAAGTATGGTGACGTACTATCCAATGGTGCGCAGCCAATAAACCAAGTATTAACCAAATCCAAGCGGGGTAAAGGGTTTCAACAGCTTTTATCTAAGCCCAACTGATCCATAACATGAAAAACAAAAAAGTCCGTTTTTCATCAAAAGTCATGCTGAAAAAAATGGTGGGAACCGGTTTTAAAGTATGGTGACGTACTATCCAATGGTGCGCAGCCAATAAACCAAGTATTAACCAAATCCAAGCGGGGTAAAGGGTTTCAACAGCTTTTATCTAAGCCCAACTGATCCATAACATGAAAAACAAAAAAGTCCGTTTTTCATCAAAAGTCATGCTGAAAAAAATGGTGGGAACCGGTTTTAAAGTATGGTGACGTACTATCCAATGGTGCGCAGCCAATAAACCAAGTATTAACCAAATCCAAGCGGGGTAAAGGGTTTCAACAGCTTTTATCTAAGCCCAACTGATCCATAACATGAAAAACAAAAAAGTCCGTTTTTCATCAAAAGTCATGCTGAAAAAAATGGTGGGAACCGGTTTTAAAGTATGGTGACGTACTATCCAATGGTGCGCAGCCAATAAACCAAGTATTAACCAAATCCAAGCGGGGTAAAGGGTTTCAACAGCTTTTATCTAAGCCCAACTGATCCATAACATGAAAAACAAAAAAGTCCGTTTTTCATCAAAAGTCATGCTGAAAAAAATGGTGGGAACCGGTTTTAAAGTATGGTGACGTACTATCCAATGGTGCGCAGCCAATAAACCAAGTATTAACCAAATCCAAGCGGGGTAAAGGGTTTCAACAGCTTTTATCTAAGCCCAACTGATCCATAACATGAAAAACAAAAAAGTCCGTTTTTCATCAAAAGTCATGCTGAAAAAAATGGTGGGAACCGGTTTTAAAGTATGGTGACGTACTATCCAATGGTGCGCAGCCAATAAACCAAGTATTAACCAAATCCAAGCGGGGTAAAGGGTTTCAACAGCTTTTATCTAAGCCCAACTGATCCATAACATGAAAAACAAAAAAGTCCGTTTTTCATCAAAAGTCATGCTGAAAAAAATGGTGGGAACCGGTTTTAAAGTATGGTGACGTACTATCCAATGGTGCGCAGCCAATAAACCAAGTATTAACCAAATCCAAGCGGGGTAAAGGGTTTCAACAGCTTTTATCTAAGCCCAACTGATCCATAACATGAAAAACAAAAAAGTCCGTTTTTCATCAAAAGTCATGCTGAAAAAAATGGTGGGAACCGGTTTTAAAGTATGGTGACGTACTATCCAATGGTGCGCAGCCAATAAACCAAGTATTAACCAAATCCAAGCGGGGTAAAGGGTTTCAACAGCTTTTATCTAAGCCCAACTGATCCATAACATGAAAAACAAAAAAGTCCGTTTTTCATCAAAAGTCATGCTGAAAAAAATGGTGGGAACCGGTTTTAAAGTATGGTGACGTACTATCCAATGGTGCGCAGCCAATAAACCAAGTATTAACCAAATCCAAGCGGGGTAAAGGGTTTCAACAGCTTTTATCTAAGCCCAACTGATCCATAACATGAAAAACAAAAAAGTCCGTTTTTCATCAAAAGTCATGCTGAAAAAAATGGTGGGAACCGGTTTTAAAGTATGGTGACGTACTATCCAATGGTGCGCAGCCAATAAACCAAGTATTAACCAAATCCAAGCGGGGTAAAGGGTTTCAACAGCTTTTATCTAAGCCCAACTGATCCATAACATGAAAAACAAAAAAGTCCGTTTTTCATCAAAAGTCATGCTGAAAAAAATGGTGGGAACCGGTTTTAAAGTATGGTGACGTACTATCCAATGGTGCGCAGCCAATAAACCAAGTATTAACCAAATCCAAGCGGGGTAAAGGGTTTCAACAGCTTTTATCTAAGCCCAACTGATCCATAACATGAAAAACAAAAAAGTCCGTTTTTCATCAAAAGTCATGCTGAAAAAAATGGTGGGAACCGGTTTTAAAGTATGGTGACGTACTATCCAATGGTGCGCAGCCAATAAACCAAGTATTAACCAAATCCAAGCGGGGTAAAGGGTTTCAACAGCTTTTATCTAAGCCCAACTGATCCATAACATGAAAAACAAAAAAGTCCGTTTTTCATCAAAAGTCATGCTGAAAAAAATGGTGGGAACCGGTTTTAAAGTATGGTGACGTACTATCCAATGGTGCGCAGCCAATAAACCAAGTATTAACCAAATCCAAGCGGGGTAAAGGGTTTCAACAGCTTTTATCTAAGCCCAACTGATCCATAACATGAAAAACAAAAAAGTCCGTTTTTCATCAAAAGTCATGCTGAAAAAAATGGTGGGAACCGGTTTTAAAGTATGGTGACGTACTATCCAATGGTGCGCAGCCAATAAACCAAGTATTAACCAAATCCAAGCGGGGTAAAGGGTTTCAACAGCTTTTATCTAAGCCCAACTGATCCATAACATGAAAAACAAAAAAGTCCGTTTTTCATCAAAAGTCATGCTGAAAAAAATGGTGGGAACCGGTTTTAAAGTATGGTGACGTACTATCCAATGGTGCGCAGCCAATAAACCAAGTATTAACCAAATCCAAGCGGGGTAAAGGGTTTCAACAGCTTTTATCTAAGCCCAACTGATCCATAACATGAAAAACAAAAAAGTCCGTTTTTCATCAAAAGTCATGCTGAAAAAAATGGTGGGAACCGGTTTTAAAGTATGGTGACGTACTATCCAATGGTGCGCAGCCAATAAACCAAGTATTAACCAAATCCAAGCGGGGTAAAGGGTTTCAACAGCTTTTATCTAAGCCCAACTGATCCATAACATGAAAAACAAAAAAGTCCGTTTTTCATCAAAAGTCATGCTGAAAAAAATGGTGGGAACCGGTTTTAAAGTATGGTGACGTACTATCCAATGGTGCGCAGCCAATAAACCAAGTATTAACCAAATCCAAGCGGGGTAAAGGGTTTCAACAGCTTTTATCTAAGCCCAACTGATCCATAACATGAAAAACAAAAAAGTCCGTTTTTCATCAAAAGTCATGCTGAAAAAAATGGTGGGAACCGGTTTTAAAGTATGGTGACGTACTATCCAATGGTGCGCAGCCAATAAACCAAGTATTAACCAAATCCAAGCGGGGTAAAGGGTTTCAACAGCTTTTATCTAAGCCCAACTGATCCATAACATGAAAAACAAAAAAGTCCGTTTTTCATCAAAAGTCATGCTGAAAAAAATGGTGGGAACCGGTTTTAAAGTATGGTGACGTACTATCCAATGGTGCGCAGCCAATAAACCAAGTATTAACCAAATCCAAGCGGGGTAAAGGGTTTCAACAGCTTTTATCTAAGCCCAACTGATCCATAACATGAAAAACAAAAAAGTCCGTTTTTCATCAAAAGTCATGCTGAAAAAAATGGTGGGAACCGGTTTTAAAGTATGGTGACGTACTATCCAATGGTGCGCAGCCAATAAACCAAGTATTAACCAAATCCAAGCGGGGTAAAGGGTTTCAACAGCTTTTATCTAAGCCCAACTGATCCATAACATGAAAAACAAAAAAGTCCGTTTTTCATCAAAAGTCATGCTGAAAAAAATGGTGGGAACCGGTTTTAAAGTATGGTGACGTACTATCCAATGGTGCGCAGCCAATAAACCAAGTATTAACCAAATCCAAGCGGGGTAAAGGGTTTCAACAGCTTTTATCTAAGCCCAACTGATCCATAACATGAAAAACAAAAAAGTCCGTTTTTCATCAAAAGTCATGCTGAAAAAAATGGTGGGAACCGGTTTTAAAGTATGGTGACGTACTATCCAATGGTGCGCAGCCAATAAACCAAGTATTAACCAAATCCAAGCGGGGTAAAGGGTTTCAACAGCTTTTATCTAAGCCCAACTGATCCATAACATGAAAAACAAAAAAGTCCGTTTTTCATCAAAAGTCATGCTGAAAAAAATGGTGGGAACCGGTTTTAAAGTATGGTGACGTACTATCCAATGGTGCGCAGCCAATAAACCAAGTATTAACCAAATCCAAGCGGGGTAAAGGGTTTCAACAGCTTTTATCTAAGCCCAACTGATCCATAACATGAAAAACAAAAAAGTCCGTTTTTCATCAAAAGTCATGCTGAAAAAAATGGTGGGAACCGGTTTTAAAGTATGGTGACGTACTATCCAATGGTGCGCAGCCAATAAACCAAGTATTAACCAAATCCAAGCGGGGTAAAGGGTTTCAACAGCTTTTATCTAAGCCCAACTGATCCATAACATGAAAAACAAAAAAGTCCGTTTTTCATCAAAAGTCATGCTGAAAAAAATGGTGGGAACCGGTTTTAAAGTATGGTGACGTACTATCCAATGGTGCGCAGCCAATAAACCAAGTATTAACCAAATCCAAGCGGGGTAAAGGGTTTCAACAGCTTTTATCTAAGCCCAACTGATCCATAACATGAAAAACAAAAAAGTCCGTTTTTCATCAAAAGTCATGCTGAAAAAAATGGTGGGAACCGGTTTTAAAGTATGGTGACGTACTATCCAATGGTGCGCAGCCAATAAACCAAGTATTAACCAAATCCAAGCGGGGTAAAGGGTTTCAACAGCTTTTATCTAAGCCCAACTGATCCATAACATGAAAAACAAAAAAGTCCGTTTTTCATCAAAAGTCATGCTGAAAAAAATGGTGGGAACCGGTTTTAAAGTATGGTGACGTACTATCCAATGGTGCGCAGCCAATAAACCAAGTATTAACCAAATCCAAGCGGGGTAAAGGGTTTCAACAGCTTTTATCTAAGCCCAACTGATCCATAACATGAAAAACAAAAAAGTCCGTTTTTCATCAAAAGTCATGCTGAAAAAAATGGTGGGAACCGGTTTTAAAGTATGGTGACGTACTATCCAATGGTGCGCAGCCAATAAACCAAGTATTAACCAAATCCAAGCGGGGTAAAGGGTTTCAACAGCTTTTATCTAAGCCCAACTGATCCATAACATGAAAAACAAAAAAGTCCGTTTTTCATCAAAAGTCATGCTGAAAAAAATGGTGGGAACCGGTTTTAAAGTATGGTGACGTACTATCCAATGGTGCGCAGCCAATAAACCAAGTATTAACCAAATCCAAGCGGGGTAAAGGGTTTCAACAGCTTTTATCTAAGCCCAACTGATCCATAACATGAAAAACAAAAAAGTCCGTTTTTCATCAAAAGTCATGCTGAAAAAAATGGTGGGAACCGGTTTTAAAGTATGGTGACGTACTATCCAATGGTGCGCAGCCAATAAACCAAGTATTAACCAAATCCAAGCGGGGTAAAGGGTTTCAACAGCTTTTATCTAAGCCCAACTGATCCATAACATGAAAAACAAAAAAGTCCGTTTTTCATCAAAAGTCATGCTGAAAAAAATGGTGGGAACCGGTTTTAAAGTATGGTGACGTACTATCCAATGGTGCGCAGCCAATAAACCAAGTATTAACCAAATCCAAGCGGGGTAAAGGGTTTCAACAGCTTTTATCTAAGCCCAACTGATCCATAACATGAAAAACAAAAAAGTCCGTTTTTCATCAAAAGTCATGCTGAAAAAAATGGTGGGAACCGGTTTTAAAGTATGGTGACGTACTATCCAATGGTGCGCAGCCAATAAACCAAGTATTAACCAAATCCAAGCGGGGTAAAGGGTTTCAACAGCTTTTATCTAAGCCCAACTGATCCATAACATGAAAAACAAAAAAGTCCGTTTTTCATCAAAAGTCATGCTGAAAAAAATGGTGGGAACCGGTTTTAAAGTATGGTGACGTACTATCCAATGGTGCGCAGCCAATAAACCAAGTATTAACCAAATCCAAGCGGGGTAAAGGGTTTCAACAGCTTTTATCTAAGCCCAACTGATCCATAACATGAAAAACAAAAAAGTCCGTTTTTCATCAAAAGTCATGCTGAAAAAAATGGTGGGAACCGGTTTTAAAGTATGGTGACGTACTATCCAATGGTGCGCAGCCAATAAACCAAGTATTAACCAAATCCAAGCGGGGTAAAGGGTTTCAACAGCTTTTATCTAAGCCCAACTGATCCATAACATGAAAAACAAAAAAGTCCGTTTTTCATCAAAAGTCATGCTGAAAAAAATGGTGGGAACCGGTTTTAAAGTATGGTGACGTACTATCCAATGGTGCGCAGCCAATAAACCAAGTATTAACCAAATCCAAGCGGGGTAAAGGGTTTCAACAGCTTTTATCTAAGCCCAACTGATCCATAACATGAAAAACAAAAAAGTCCGTTTTTCATCAAAAGTCATGCTGAAAAAAATGGTGGGAACCGGTTTTAAAGTATGGTGACGTACTATCCAATGGTGCGCAGCCAATAAACCAAGTATTAACCAAATCCAAGCGGGGTAAAGGGTTTCAACAGCTTTTATCTAAGCCCAACTGATCCATAACATGAAAAACAAAAAAGTCCGTTTTTCATCAAAAGTCATGCTGAAAAAAATGGTGGGAACCGGTTTTAAAGTATGGTGACGTACTATCCAATGGTGCGCAGCCAATAAACCAAGTATTAACCAAATCCAAGCGGGGTAAAGGGTTTCAACAGCTTTTATCTAAGCCCAACTGATCCATAACATGAAAAACAAAAAAGTCCGTTTTTCATCAAAAGTCATGCTGAAAAAAATGGTGGGAACCGGTTTTAAAGTATGGTGACGTACTATCCAATGGTGCGCAGCCAATAAACCAAGTATTAACCAAATCCAAGCGGGGTAAAGGGTTTCAACAGCTTTTATCTAAGCCCAACTGATCCATAACATGAAAAACAAAAAAGTCCGTTTTTCATCAAAAGTCATGCTGAAAAAAATGGTGGGAACCGGTTTTAAAGTATGGTGACGTACTATCCAATGGTGCGCAGCCAATAAACCAAGTATTAACCAAATCCAAGCGGGGTAAAGGGTTTCAACAGCTTTTATCTAAGCCCAACTGATCCATAACATGAAAAACAAAAAAGTCCGTTTTTCATCAAAAGTCATGCTGAAAAAAATGGTGGGAACCGGTTTTAAAGTATGGTGACGTACTATCCAATGGTGCGCAGCCAATAAACCAAGTATTAACCAAATCCAAGCGGGGTAAAGGGTTTCAACAGCTTTTATCTAAGCCCAACTGATCCATAACATGAAAAACAAAAAAGTCCGTTTTTCATCAAAAGTCATGCTGAAAAAAATGGTGGGAACCGGTTTTAAAGTATGGTGACGTACTATCCAATGGTGCGCAGCCAATAAACCAAGTATTAACCAAATCCAAGCGGGGTAAAGGGTTTCAACAGCTTTTATCTAAGCCCAACTGATCCATAACATGAAAAACAAAAAAGTCCGTTTTTCATCAAAAGTCATGCTGAAAAAAATGGTGGGAACCGGTTTTAAAGTATGGTGACGTACTATCCAATGGTGCGCAGCCAATAAACCAAGTATTAACCAAATCCAAGCGGGGTAAAGGGTTTCAACAGCTTTTATCTAAGCCCAACTGATCCATAACATGAAAAACAAAAAAGTCCGTTTTTCATCAAAAGTCATGCTGAAAAAAATGGTGGGAACCGGTTTTAAAGTATGGTGACGTACTATCCAATGGTGCGCAGCCAATAAACCAAGTATTAACCAAATCCAAGCGGGGTAAAGGGTTTCAACAGCTTTTATCTAAGCCCAACTGATCCATAACATGAAAAACAAAAAAGTCCGTTTTTCATCAAAAGTCATGCTGAAAAAAATGGTGGGAACCGGTTTTAAAGTATGGTGACGTACTATCCAATGGTGCGCAGCCAATAAACCAAGTATTAACCAAATCCAAGCGGGGTAAAGGGTTTCAACAGCTTTTATCTAAGCCCAACTGATCCATAACATGAAAAACAAAAAAGTCCGTTTTTCATCAAAAGTCATGCTGAAAAAAATGGTGGGAACCGGTTTTAAAGTATGGTGACGTACTATCCAATGGTGCGCAGCCAATAAACCAAGTATTAACCAAATCCAAGCGGGGTAAAGGGTTTCAACAGCTTTTATCTAAGCCCAACTGATCCATAACATGAAAAACAAAAAAGTCCGTTTTTCATCAAAAGTCATGCTGAAAAAAATGGTGGGAACCGGTTTTAAAGTATGGTGACGTACTATCCAATGGTGCGCAGCCAATAAACCAAGTATTAACCAAATCCAAGCGGGGTAAAGGGTTTCAACAGCTTTTATCTAAGCCCAACTGATCCATAACATGAAAAACAAAAAAGTCCGTTTTTCATCAAAAGTCATGCTGAAAAAAATGGTGGGAACCGGTTTTAAAGTATGGTGACGTACTATCCAATGGTGCGCAGCCAATAAACCAAGTATTAACCAAATCCAAGCGGGGTAAAGGGTTTCAACAGCTTTTATCTAAGCCCAACTGATCCATAACATGAAAAACAAAAAAGTCCGTTTTTCATCAAAAGTCATGCTGAAAAAAATGGTGGGAACCGGTTTTAAAGTATGGTGACGTACTATCCAATGGTGCGCAGCCAATAAACCAAGTATTAACCAAATCCAAGCGGGGTAAAGGGTTTCAACAGCTTTTATCTAAGCCCAACTGATCCATAACATGAAAAACAAAAAAGTCCGTTTTTCATCAAAAGTCATGCTGAAAAAAATGGTGGGAACCGGTTTTAAAGTATGGTGACGTACTATCCAATGGTGCGCAGCCAATAAACCAAGTATTAACCAAATCCAAGCGGGGTAAAGGGTTTCAACAGCTTTTATCTAAGCCCAACTGATCCATAACATGAAAAACAAAAAAGTCCGTTTTTCATCAAAAGTCATGCTGAAAAAAATGGTGGGAACCGGTTTTAAAGTATGGTGACGTACTATCCAATGGTGCGCAGCCAATAAACCAAGTATTAACCAAATCCAAGCGGGGTAAAGGGTTTCAACAGCTTTTATCTAAGCCCAACTGATCCATAACATGAAAAACAAAAAAGTCCGTTTTTCATCAAAAGTCATGCTGAAAAAAATGGTGGGAACCGGTTTTAAAGTATGGTGACGTACTATCCAATGGTGCGCAGCCAATAAACCAAGTATTAACCAAATCCAAGCGGGGTAAAGGGTTTCAACAGCTTTTATCTAAGCCCAACTGATCCATAACATGAAAAACAAAAAAGTCCGTTTTTCATCAAAAGTCATGCTGAAAAAAATGGTGGGAACCGGTTTTAAAGTATGGTGACGTACTATCCAATGGTGCGCAGCCAATAAACCAAGTATTAACCAAATCCAAGCGGGGTAAAGGGTTTCAACAGCTTTTATCTAAGCCCAACTGATCCATAACATGAAAAACAAAAAAGTCCGTTTTTCATCAAAAGTCATGCTGAAAAAAATGGTGGGAACCGGTTTTAAAGTATGGTGACGTACTATCCAATGGTGCGCAGCCAATAAACCAAGTATTAACCAAATCCAAGCGGGGTAAAGGGTTTCAACAGCTTTTATCTAAGCCCAACTGATCCATAACATGAAAAACAAAAAAGTCCGTTTTTCATCAAAAGTCATGCTGAAAAAAATGGTGGGAACCGGTTTTAAAGTATGGTGACGTACTATCCAATGGTGCGCAGCCAATAAACCAAGTATTAACCAAATCCAAGCGGGGTAAAGGGTTTCAACAGCTTTTATCTAAGCCCAACTGATCCATAACATGAAAAACAAAAAAGTCCGTTTTTCATCAAAAGTCATGCTGAAAAAAATGGTGGGAACCGGTTTTAAAGTATGGTGACGTACTATCCAATGGTGCGCAGCCAATAAACCAAGTATTAACCAAATCCAAGCGGGGTAAAGGGTTTCAACAGCTTTTATCTAAGCCCAACTGATCCATAACATGAAAAACAAAAAAGTCCGTTTTTCATCAAAAGTCATGCTGAAAAAAATGGTGGGAACCGGTTTTAAAGTATGGTGACGTACTATCCAATGGTGCGCAGCCAATAAACCAAGTATTAACCAAATCCAAGCGGGGTAAAGGGTTTCAACAGCTTTTATCTAAGCCCAACTGATCCATAACATGAAAAACAAAAAAGTCCGTTTTTCATCAAAAGTCATGCTGAAAAAAATGGTGGGAACCGGTTTTAAAGTATGGTGACGTACTATCCAATGGTGCGCAGCCAATAAACCAAGTATTAACCAAATCCAAGCGGGGTAAAGGGTTTCAACAGCTTTTATCTAAGCCCAACTGATCCATAACATGAAAAACAAAAAAGTCCGTTTTTCATCAAAAGTCATGCTGAAAAAAATGGTGGGAACCGGTTTTAAAGTATGGTGACGTACTATCCAATGGTGCGCAGCCAATAAACCAAGTATTAACCAAATCCAAGCGGGGTAAAGGGTTTCAACAGCTTTTATCTAAGCCCAACTGATCCATAACATGAAAAACAAAAAAGTCCGTTTTTCATCAAAAGTCATGCTGAAAAAAATGGTGGGAACCGGTTTTAAAGTATGGTGACGTACTATCCAATGGTGCGCAGCCAATAAACCAAGTATTAACCAAATCCAAGCGGGGTAAAGGGTTTCAACAGCTTTTATCTAAGCCCAACTGATCCATAACATGAAAAACAAAAAAGTCCGTTTTTCATCAAAAGTCATGCTGAAAAAAATGGTGGGAACCGGTTTTAAAGTATGGTGACGTACTATCCAATGGTGCGCAGCCAATAAACCAAGTATTAACCAAATCCAAGCGGGGTAAAGGGTTTCAACAGCTTTTATCTAAGCCCAACTGATCCATAACATGAAAAACAAAAAAGTCCGTTTTTCATCAAAAGTCATGCTGAAAAAAATGGTGGGAACCGGTTTTAAAGTATGGTGACGTACTATCCAATGGTGCGCAGCCAATAAACCAAGTATTAACCAAATCCAAGCGGGGTAAAGGGTTTCAACAGCTTTTATCTAAGCCCAACTGATCCATAACATGAAAAACAAAAAAGTCCGTTTTTCATCAAAAGTCATGCTGAAAAAAATGGTGGGAACCGGTTTTAAAGTATGGTGACGTACTATCCAATGGTGCGCAGCCAATAAACCAAGTATTAACCAAATCCAAGCGGGGTAAAGGGTTTCAACAGCTTTTATCTAAGCCCAACTGATCCATAACATGAAAAACAAAAAAGTCCGTTTTTCATCAAAAGTCATGCTGAAAAAAATGGTGGGAACCGGTTTTAAAGTATGGTGACGTACTATCCAATGGTGCGCAGCCAATAAACCAAGTATTAACACAAATCCAAGCGGGGTAAAGGGTTTCAACAGCTTTTATCTAAGCCCAACTGATCCATAACATGAAAAACAAAAAAGTCCGTTTTTCATCAAAAGTCATGCTGAAAAAAATGGTGGGAACCGGTTTTAAAGTATGGTGACGTACTATCCAATGGTGCGCAGCCAATAAACCAAGTATTAACCAAATCCAAGCGGGGTAAAGGGTTTCAACAGCTTTTATCTAAGCCCAACTGATCCATAACATGAAAAACAAAAAAGTCCGTTTTTCATCAAAAGTCATGCTGAAAAAAATGGTGGGAACCGGTTTTAAAGTATGGTGACGTACTATCCAATGGTGCGCAGCCAATAAACCAAGTATTAACCAAATCCAAGCGGGGTAAAGGGTTTCAACAGCTTTTATCTAAGCCCAACTGATCCATAACATGAAAAACAAAAAAGTCCGTTTTTCATCAAAAGTCATGCTGAAAAAAATGGTGGGAACCGGTTTTAAAGTATGGTGACGTACTATCCAATGGTGCGCAGCCAATAAACCAAGTATTAACCAAATCCAAGCGGGGTAAAGGGTTTCAACAGCTTTTATCTAAGCCCAACTGATCCATAACATGAAAAACAAAAAAGTCCGTTTTTCATCAAAAGTCATGCTGAAAAAAATGGTGGGAACCGGTTTTAAAGTATGGTGACGTACTATCCAATGGTGCGCAGCCAATAAACCAAGTATTAACCAAATCCAAGCGGGGTAAAGGGTTTCAACAGCTTTTATCTAAGCCCAACTGATCCATAACATGAAAAACAAAAAAGTCCGTTTTTCATCAAAAGTCATGCTGAAAAAAATGGTGGGAACCGGTTTTAAAGTATGGTGACGTACTATCCAATGGTGCGCAGCCAATAAACCAAGTATTAACCAAATCCAAGCGGGGTAAAGGGTTTCAACAGCTTTTATCTAAGCCCAACTGATCCATAACATGAAAAACAAAAAAGTCCGTTTTTCATCAAAAGTCATGCTGAAAAAAATGGTGGGAACCGGTTTTAAAGTATGGTGACGTACTATCCAATGGTGCGCAGCCAATAAACCAAGTATTAACCAAATCCAAGCGGGGTAAAGGGTTTCAACAGCTTTTATCTAAGCCCAACTGATCCATAACATGAAAAACAAAAAAGTCCGTTTTTCATCAAAAGTCATGCTGAAAAAAATGGTGGGAACCGGTTTTAAAGTATGGTGACGTACTATCCAATGGTGCGCAGCCAATAAACCAAGTATTAACCAAATCCAAGCGGGGTAAAGGGTTTCAACAGCTTTTATCTAAGCCCAACTGATCCATAACATGAAAAACAAAAAAGTCCGTTTTTCATCAAAAGTCATGCTGAAAAAAATGGTGGGAACCGGTTTTAAAGTATGGTGACGTACTATCCAATGGTGCGCAGCCAATAAACCAAGTATTAACCAAATCCAAGCGGGGTAAAGGGTTTCAACAGCTTTTATCTAAGCCCAACTGATCCATAACATGAAAAACAAAAAAGTCCGTTTTTCATCAAAAGTCATGCTGAAAAAAATGGTGGGAACCGGTTTTAAAGTATGGTGACGTACTATCCAATGGTGCGCAGCCAATAAACCAAGTATTAACCAAATCCAAGCGGGGTAAAGGGTTTCAACAGCTTTTATCTAAGCCCAACTGATCCATAACATGAAAAACAAAAAAGTCCGTTTTTCATCAAAAGTCATGCTGAAAAAAATGGTGGGAACCGGTTTTAAAGTATGGTGACGTACTATCCAATGGTGCGCAGCCAATAAACCAAGTATTAACCAAATCCAAGCGGGGTAAAGGGTTTCAACAGCTTTTATCTAAGCCCAACTGATCCATAACATGAAAAACAAAAAAGTCCGTTTTTCATCAAAAGTCATGCTGAAAAAAATGGTGGGAACCGGTTTTAAAGTATGGTGACGTACTATCCAATGGTGCGCAGCCAATAAACCAAGTATTAACCAAATCCAAGCGGGGTAAAGGGTTTCAACAGCTTTTATCTAAGCCCAACTGATCCATAACATGAAAAACAAAAAAGTCCGTTTTTCATCAAAAGTCATGCTGAAAAAAATGGTGGGAACCGGTTTTAAAGTATGGTGACGTACTATCCAATGGTGCGCAGCCAATAAACCAAGTATTAACCAAATCCAAGCGGGGTAAAGGGTTTCAACAGCTTTTATCTAAGCCCAACTGATCCATAACATGAAAAACAAAAAAGTCCGTTTTTCATCAAAAGTCATGCTGAAAAAAATGGTGGGAACCGGTTTTAAAGTATGGTGACGTACTATCCAATGGTGCGCAGCCAATAAACCAAGTATTAACCAAATCCAAGCGGGGTAAAGGGTTTCAACAGCTTTTATCTAAGCCCAACTGATCCATAACATGAAAAACAAAAAAGTCCGTTTTTCATCAAAAGTCATGCTGAAAAAAATGGTGGGAACCGGTTTTAAAGTATGGTGACGTACTATCCAATGGTGCGCAGCCAATAAACCAAGTATTAACCAAATCCAAGCGGGGTAAAGGGTTTCAACAGCTTTTATCTAAGCCCAACTGATCCATAACATGAAAAACAAAAAAGTCCGTTTTTCATCAAAAGTCATGCTGAAAAAAATGGTGGGAACCGGTTTTAAAGTATGGTGACGTACTATCCAATGGTGCGCAGCCAATAAACCAAGTATTAACCAAATCCAAGCGGGGTAAAGGGTTTCAACAGCTTTTATCTAAGCCCAACTGATCCATAACATGAAAAACAAAAAAGTCCGTTTTTCATCAAAAGTCATGCTGAAAAAAATGGTGGGAACCGGTTTTAAAGTATGGTGACGTACTATCCAATGGTGCGCAGCCAATAAACCAAGTATTAACCAAATCCAAGCGGGGTAAAGGGTTTCAACAGCTTTTATCTAAGCCCAACTGATCCATAACATGAAAAACAAAAAAGTCCGTTTTTCATCAAAAGTCATGCTGAAAAAAATGGTGGGAACCGGTTTTAAAGTATGGTGACGTACTATCCAATGGTGCGCAGCCAATAAACCAAGTATTAACCAAATCCAAGCGGGGTAAAGGGTTTCAACAGCTTTTATCTAAGCCCAACTGATCCATAACATGAAAAACAAAAAAGTCCGTTTTTCATCAAAAGTCATGCTGAAAAAAATGGTGGGAACCGGTTTTAAAGTATGGTGACGTACTATCCAATGGTGCGCAGCCAATAAACCAAGTATTAACCAAATCCAAGCGGGGTAAAGGGTTTCAACAGCTTTTATCTAAGCCCAACTGATCCATAACATGAAAAACAAAAAAGTCCGTTTTTCATCAAAAGTCATGCTGAAAAAAATGGTGGGAACCGGTTTTAAAGTATGGTGACGTACTATCCAATGGTGCGCAGCCAATAAACCAAGTATTAACCAAATCCAAGCGGGGTAAAGGGTTTCAACAGCTTTTATCTAAGCCCAACTGATCCATAACATGAAAAACAAAAAAGTCCGTTTTTCATCAAAAGTCATGCTGAAAAAAATGGTGGGAACCGGTTTTAAAGTATGGTGACGTACTATCCAATGGTGCGCAGCCAATAAACCAAGTATTAACCAAATCCAAGCGGGGTAAAGGGTTTCAACAGCTTTTATCTAAGCCCAACTGATCCATAACATGAAAAACAAAAAAGTCCGTTTTTCATCAAAAGTCATGCTGAAAAAAATGGTGGGAACCGGTTTTAAAGTATGGTGACGTACTATCCAATGGTGCGCAGCCAATAAACCAAGTATTAACCAAATCCAAGCGGGGTAAAGGGTTTCAACAGCTTTTATCTAAGCCCAACTGATCCATAACATGAAAAACAAAAAAGTCCGTTTTTCATCAAAAGTCATGCTGAAAAAAATGGTGGGAACCGGTTTTAAAGTATGGTGACGTACTATCCAATGGTGCGCAGCCAATAAACCAAGTATTAACCAAATCCAAGCGGGGTAAAGGGTTTCAACAGCTTTTATCTAAGCCCAACTGATCCATAACATGAAAAACAAAAAAGTCCGTTTTTCATCAAAAGTCATGCTGAAAAAAATGGTGGGAACCGGTTTTAAAGTATGGTGACGTACTATCCAATGGTGCGCAGCCAATAAACCAAGTATTAACCAAATCCAAGCGGGGTAAAGGGTTTCAACAGCTTTTATCTAAGCCCAACTGATCCATAACATGAAAAACAAAAAAGTCCGTTTTTCATCAAAAGTCATGCTGAAAAAAATGGTGGGAACCGGTTTTAAAGTATGGTGACGTACTATCCAATGGTGCGCAGCCAATAAACCAAGTATTAACCAAATCCAAGCGGGGTAAAGGGTTTCAACAGCTTTTATCTAAGCCCAACTGATCCATAACATGAAAAACAAAAAAGTCCGTTTTTCATCAAAAGTCATGCTGAAAAAAATGGTGGGAACCGGTTTTAAAGTATGGTGACGTACTATCCAATGGTGCGCAGCCAATAAACCAAGTATTAACCAAATCCAAGCGGGGTAAAGGGTTTCAACAGCTTTTATCTAAGCCCAACTGATCCATAACATGAAAAACAAAAAAGTCCGTTTTTCATCAAAAGTCATGCTGAAAAAAATGGTGGGAACCGGTTTTAAAGTATGGTGACGTACTATCCAATGGTGCGCAGCCAATAAACCAAGTATTAACCAAATCCAAGCGGGGTAAAGGGTTTCAACAGCTTTTATCTAAGCCCAACTGATCCATAACATGAAAAACAAAAAAGTCCGTTTTTCATCAAAAGTCATGCTGAAAAAAATGGTGGGAACCGGTTTTAAAGTATGGTGACGTACTATCCAATGGTGCGCAGCCAATAAACCAAGTATTAACCAAATCCAAGCGGGGTAAAGGGTTTCAACAGCTTTTATCTAAGCCCAACTGATCCATAACATGAAAAACAAAAAAGTCCGTTTTTCATCAAAAGTCATGCTGAAAAAAATGGTGGGAACCGGTTTTAAAGTATGGTGACGTACTATCCAATGGTGCGCAGCCAATAAACCAAGTATTAACCAAATCCAAGCGGGGTAAAGGGTTTCAACAGCTTTTATCTAAGCCCAACTGATCCATAACATGAAAAACAAAAAAGTCCGTTTTTCATCAAAAGTCATGCTGAAAAAAATGGTGGGAACCGGTTTTAAAGTATGGTGACGTACTATCCAATGGTGCGCAGCCAATAAACCAAGTATTAACCAAATCCAAGCGGGGTAAAGGGTTTCAACAGCTTTTATCTAAGCCCAACTGATCCATAACATGAAAAACAAAAAAGTCCGTTTTTCATCAAAAGTCATGCTGAAAAAAATGGTGGGAACCGGTTTTAAAGTATGGTGACGTACTATCCAATGGTGCGCAGCCAATAAACCAAGTATTAACCAAATCCAAGCGGGGTAAAGGGTTTCAACAGCTTTTATCTAAGCCCAACTGATCCATAACATGAAAAACAAAAAAGTCCGTTTTTCATCAAAAGTCATGCTGAAAAAAATGGTGGGAACCGGTTTTAAAGTATGGTGACGTACTATCCAATGGTGCGCAGCCAATAAACCAAGTATTAACCAAATCCAAGCGGGGTAAAGGGTTTCAACAGCTTTTATCTAAGCCCAACTGATCCATAACATGAAAAACAAAAAAGTCCGTTTTTCATCAAAAGTCATGCTGAAAAAAATGGTGGGAACCGGTTTTAAAGTATGGTGACGTACTATCCAATGGTGCGCAGCCAATAAACCAAGTATTAACCAAATCCAAGCGGGGTAAAGGGTTTCAACAGCTTTTATCTAAGCCCAACTGATCCATAACATGAAAAACAAAAAAGTCCGTTTTTCATCAAAAGTCATGCTGAAAAAAATGGTGGGAACCGGTTTTAAAGTATGGTGACGTACTATCCAATGGTGCGCAGCCAATAAACCAAGTATTAACCAAATCCAAGCGGGGTAAAGGGTTTCAACAGCTTTTATCTAAGCCCAACTGATCCATAACATGAAAAACAAAAAAGTCCGTTTTTCATCAAAAGTCATGCTGAAAAAAATGGTGGGAACCGGTTTTAAAGTATGGTGACGTACTATCCAATGGTGCGCAGCCAATAAACCAAGTATTAACCAAATCCAAGCGGGGTAAAGGGTTTCAACAGCTTTTATCTAAGCCCAACTGATCCATAACATGAAAAACAAAAAAGTCCGTTTTTCATCAAAAGTCATGCTGAAAAAAATGGTGGGAACCGGTTTTAAAGTATGGTGACGTACTATCCAATGGTGCGCAGCCAATAAACCAAGTATTAACCAAATCCAAGCGGGGTAAAGGGTTTCAACAGCTTTTATCTAAGCCCAACTGATCCATAACATGAAAAACAAAAAAGTCCGTTTTTCATCAAAAGTCATGCTGAAAAAAATGGTGGGAACCGGTTTTAAAGTATGGTGACGTACTATCCAATGGTGCGCAGCCAATAAACCAAGTATTAACCAAATCCAAGCGGGGTAAAGGGTTTCAACAGCTTTTATCTAAGCCCAACTGATCCATAACATGAAAAACAAAAAAGTCCGTTTTTCATCAAAAGTCATGCTGAAAAAAATGGTGGGAACCGGTTTTAAAGTATGGTGACGTACTATCCAATGGTGCGCAGCCAATAAACCAAGTATTAACCAAATCCAAGCGGGGTAAAGGGTTTCAACAGCTTTTATCTAAGCCCAACTGATCCATAACATGAAAAACAAAAAAGTCCGTTTTTCATCAAAAGTCATGCTGAAAAAAATGGTGGGAACCGGTTTTAAAGTATGGTGACGTACTATCCAATGGTGCGCAGCCAATAAACCAAGTATTAACCAAATCCAAGCGGGGTAAAGGGTTTCAACAGCTTTTATCTAAGCCCAACTGATCCATAACATGAAAAACAAAAAAGTCCGTTTTTCATCAAAAGTCATGCTGAAAAAAATGGTGGGAACCGGTTTTAAAGTATGGTGACGTACTATCCAATGGTGCGCAGCCAATAAACCAAGTATTAACCAAATCCAAGCGGGGTAAAGGGTTTCAACAGCTTTTATCTAAGCCCAACTGATCCATAACATGAAAAACAAAAAAGTCCGTTTTTCATCAAAAGTCATGCTGAAAAAAATGGTGGGAACCGGTTTTAAAGTATGGTGACGTACTATCCAATGGTGCGCAGCCAATAAACCAAGTATTAACCAAATCCAAGCGGGGTAAAGGGTTTCAACAGCTTTTATCTAAGCCCAACTGATCCATAACATGAAAAACAAAAAAGTCCGTTTTTCATCAAAAGTCATGCTGAAAAAAATGGTGGGAACCGGTTTTAAAGTATGGTGACGTACTATCCAATGGTGCGCAGCCAATAAACCAAGTATTAACCAAATCCAAGCGGGGTAAAGGGTTTCAACAGCTTTTATCTAAGCCCAACTGATCCATAACATGAAAAACAAAAAAGTCCGTTTTTCATCAAAAGTCATGCTGAAAAAAATGGTGGGAACCGGTTTTAAAGTATGGTGACGTACTATCCAATGGTGCGCAGCCAATAAACCAAGTATTAACCAAATCCAAGCGGGGTAAAGGGTTTCAACAGCTTTTATCTAAGCCCAACTGATCCATAACATGAAAAACAAAAAAGTCCGTTTTTCATCAAAAGTCATGCTGAAAAAAATGGTGGGAACCGGTTTTAAAGTATGGTGACGTACTATCCAATGGTGCGCAGCCAATAAACCAAGTATTAACCAAATCCAAGCGGGGTAAAGGGTTTCAACAGCTTTTATCTAAGCCCAACTGATCCATAACATGAAAAACAAAAAAGTCCGTTTTTCATCAAAAGTCATGCTGAAAAAAATGGTGGGAACCGGTTTTAAAGTATGGTGACGTACTATCCAATGGTGCGCAGCCAATAAACCAAGTATTAACCAAATCCAAGCGGGGTAAAGGGTTTCAACAGCTTTTATCTAAGCCCAACTGATCCATAACATGAAAAACAAAAAAGTCCGTTTTTCATCAAAAGTCATGCTGAAAAAAATGGTGGGAACCGGTTTTAAAGTATGGTGACGTACTATCCAATGGTGCGCAGCCAATAAACCAAGTATTAACCAAATCCAAGCGGGGTAAAGGGTTTCAACAGCTTTTATCTAAGCCCAACTGATCCATAACATGAAAAACAAAAAAGTCCGTTTTTCATCAAAAGTCATGCTGAAAAAAATGGTGGGAACCGGTTTTAAAGTATGGTGACGTACTATCCAATGGTGCGCAGCCAATAAACCAAGTATTAACCAAATCCAAGCGGGGTAAAGGGTTTCAACAGCTTTTATCTAAGCCCAACTGATCCATAACATGAAAAACAAAAAAGTCCGTTTTTCATCAAAAGTCATGCTGAAAAAAATGGTGGGAACCGGTTTTAAAGTATGGTGACGTACTATCCAATGGTGCGCAGCCAATAAACCAAGTATTAACCAAATCCAAGCGGGGTAAAGGGTTTCAACAGCTTTTATCTAAGCCCAACTGATCCATAACATGAAAAACAAAAAAGTCCGTTTTTCATCAAAAGTCATGCTGAAAAAAATGGTGGGAACCGGTTTTAAAGTATGGTGACGTACTATCCAATGGTGCGCAGCCAATAAACCAAGTATTAACCAAATCCAAGCGGGGTAAAGGGTTTCAACAGCTTTTATCTAAGCCCAACTGATCCATAACATGAAAAACAAAAAAGTCCGTTTTTCATCAAAAGTCATGCTGAAAAAAATGGTGGGAACCGGTTTTAAAGTATGGTGACGTACTATCCAATGGTGCGCAGCCAATAAACCAAGTATTAACCAAATCCAAGCGGGGTAAAGGGTTTCAACAGCTTTTATCTAAGCCCAACTGATCCATAACATGAAAAACAAAAAAGTCCGTTTTTCATCAAAAGTCATGCTGAAAAAAATGGTGGGAACCGGTTTTAAAGTATGGTGACGTACTATCCAATGGTGCGCAGCCAATAAACCAAGTATTAACCAAATCCAAGCGGGGTAAAGGGTTTCAACAGCTTTTATCTAAGCCCAACTGATCCATAACATGAAAAACAAAAAAGTCCGTTTTTCATCAAAAGTCATGCTGAAAAAAATGGTGGGAACCGGTTTTAAAGTATGGTGACGTACTATCCAATGGTGCGCAGCCAATAAACCAAGTATTAACCAAATCCAAGCGGGGTAAAGGGTTTCAACAGCTTTTATCTAAGCCCAACTGATCCATAACATGAAAAACAAAAAAGTCCGTTTTTCATCAAAAGTCATGCTGAAAAAAATGGTGGGAACCGGTTTTAAAGTATGGTGACGTACTATCCAATGGTGCGCAGCCAATAAACCAAGTATTAACCAAATCCAAGCGGGGTAAAGGGTTTCAACAGCTTTTATCTAAGCCCAACTGATCCATAACATGAAAAACAAAAAAGTCCGTTTTTCATCAAAAGTCATGCTGAAAAAAATGGTGGGAACCGGTTTTAAAGTATGGTGACGTACTATCCAATGGTGCGCAGCCAATAAACCAAGTATTAACCAAATCCAAGCGGGGTAAAGGGTTTCAACAGCTTTTATCTAAGCCCAACTGATCCATAACATGAAAAACAAAAAAGTCCGTTTTTCATCAAAAGTCATGCTGAAAAAAATGGTGGGAACCGGTTTTAAAGTATGGTGACGTACTATCCAATGGTGCGCAGCCAATAAACCAAGTATTAACCAAATCCAAGCGGGGTAAAGGGTTTCAACAGCTTTTATCTAAGCCCAACTGATCCATAACATGAAAAACAAAAAAGTCCGTTTTTCATCAAAAGTCATGCTGAAAAAAATGGTGGGAACCGGTTTTAAAGTATGGTGACGTACTATCCAATGGTGCGCAGCCAATAAACCAAGTATTAACCAAATCCAAGCGGGGTAAAGGGTTTCAACAGCTTTTATCTAAGCCCAACTGATCCATAACATGAAAAACAAAAAAGTCCGTTTTTCATCAAAAGTCATGCTGAAAAAAATGGTGGGAACCGGTTTTAAAGTATGGTGACGTACTATCCAATGGTGCGCAGCCAATAAACCAAGTATTAACCAAATCCAAGCGGGGTAAAGGGTTTCAACAGCTTTTATCTAAGCCCAACTGATCCATAACATGAAAAACAAAAAAGTCCGTTTTTCATCAAAAGTCATGCTGAAAAAAATGGTGGGAACCGGTTTTAAAGTATGGTGACGTACTATCCAATGGTGCGCAGCCAATAAACCAAGTATTAACCAAATCCAAGCGGGGTAAAGGGTTTCAACAGCTTTTATCTAAGCCCAACTGATCCATAACATGAAAAACAAAAAAGTCCGTTTTTCATCAAAAGTCATGCTGAAAAAAATGGTGGGAACCGGTTTTAAAGTATGGTGACGTACTATCCAATGGTGCGCAGCCAATAAACCAAGTATTAACCAAATCCAAGCGGGGTAAAGGGTTTCAACAGCTTTTATCTAAGCCCAACTGATCCATAACATGAAAAACAAAAAAGTCCGTTTTTCATCAAAAGTCATGCTGAAAAAAATGGTGGGAACCGGTTTTAAAGTATGGTGACGTACTATCCAATGGTGCGCAGCCAATAAACCAAGTATTAACCAAATCCAAGCGGGGTAAAGGGTTTCAACAGCTTTTATCTAAGCCCAACTGATCCATAACATGAAAAACAAAAAAGTCCGTTTTTCATCAAAAGTCATGCTGAAAAAAATGGTGGGAACCGGTTTTAAAGTATGGTGACGTACTATCCAATGGTGCGCAGCCAATAAACCAAGTATTAACCAAATCCAAGCGGGGTAAAGGGTTTCAACAGCTTTTATCTAAGCCCAACTGATCCATAACATGAAAAACAAAAAAGTCCGTTTTTCATCAAAAGTCATGCTGAAAAAAATGGTGGGAACCGGTTTTAAAGTATGGTGACGTACTATCCAATGGTGCGCAGCCAATAAACCAAGTATTAACCAAATCCAAGCGGGGTAAAGGGTTTCAACAGCTTTTATCTAAGCCCAACTGATCCATAACATGAAAAACAAAAAAGTCCGTTTTTCATCAAAAGTCATGCTGAAAAAAATGGTGGGAACCGGTTTTAAAGTATGGTGACGTACTATCCAATGGTGCGCAGCCAATAAACCAAGTATTAACCAAATCCAAGCGGGGTAAAGGGTTTCAACAGCTTTTATCTAAGCCCAACTGATCCATAACATGAAAAACAAAAAAGTCCGTTTTTCATCAAAAGTCATGCTGAAAAAAATGGTGGGAACCGGTTTTAAAGTATGGTGACGTACTATCCAATGGTGCGCAGCCAATAAACCAAGTATTAACCAAATCCAAGCGGGGTAAAGGGTTTCAACAGCTTTTATCTAAGCCCAACTGATCCATAACATGAAAAACAAAAAAGTCCGTTTTTCATCAAAAGTCATGCTGAAAAAAATGGTGGGAACCGGTTTTAAAGTATGGTGACGTACTATCCAATGGTGCGCAGCCAATAAACCAAGTATTAACCAAATCCAAGCGGGGTAAAGGGTTTCAACAGCTTTTATCTAAGCCCAACTGATCCATAACATGAAAAACAAAAAAGTCCGTTTTTCATCAAAAGTCATGCTGAAAAAAATGGTGGGAACCGGTTTTAAAGTATGGTGACGTACTATCCAATGGTGCGCAGCCAATAAACCAAGTATTAACCAAATCCAAGCGGGGTAAAGGGTTTCAACAGCTTTTATCTAAGCCCAACTGATCCATAACATGAAAAACAAAAAAGTCCGTTTTTCATCAAAAGTCATGCTGAAAAAAATGGTGGGAACCGGTTTTAAAGTATGGTGACGTACTATCCAATGGTGCGCAGCCAATAAACCAAGTATTAACCAAATCCAAGCGGGGTAAAGGGTTTCAACAGCTTTTATCTAAGCCCAACTGATCCATAACATGAAAAACAAAAAAGTCCGTTTTTCATCAAAAGTCATGCTGAAAAAAATGGTGGGAACCGGTTTTAAAGTATGGTGACGTACTATCCAATGGTGCGCAGCCAATAAACCAAGTATTAACCAAATCCAAGCGGGGTAAAGGGTTTCAACAGCTTTTATCTAAGCCCAACTGATCCATAACATGAAAAACAAAAAAGTCCGTTTTTCATCAAAAGTCATGCTGAAAAAAATGGTGGGAACCGGTTTTAAAGTATGGTGACGTACTATCCAATGGTGCGCAGCCAATAAACCAAGTATTAACCAAATCCAAGCGGGGTAAAGGGTTTCAACAGCTTTTATCTAAGCCCAACTGATCCATAACATGAAAAACAAAAAAGTCCGTTTTTCATCAAAAGTCATGCTGAAAAAAATGGTGGGAACCGGTTTTAAAGTATGGTGACGTACTATCCAATGGTGCGCAGCCAATAAACCAAGTATTAACCAAATCCAAGCGGGGTAAAGGGTTTCAACAGCTTTTATCTAAGCCCAACTGATCCATAACATGAAAAACAAAAAAGTCCGTTTTTCATCAAAAGTCATGCTGAAAAAAATGGTGGGAACCGGTTTTAAAGTATGGTGACGTACTATCCAATGGTGCGCAGCCAATAAACCAAGTATTAACCAAATCCAAGCGGGGTAAAGGGTTTCAACAGCTTTTATCTAAGCCCAACTGATCCATAACATGAAAAACAAAAAAGTCCGTTTTTCATCAAAAGTCATGCTGAAAAAAATGGTGGGAACCGGTTTTAAAGTATGGTGACGTACTATCCAATGGTGCGCAGCCAATAAACCAAGTATTAACCAAATCCAAGCGGGGTAAAGGGTTTCAACAGCTTTTATCTAAGCCCAACTGATCCATAACATGAAAAACAAAAAAGTCCGTTTTTCATCAAAAGTCATGCTGAAAAAAATGGTGGGAACCGGTTTTAAAGTATGGTGACGTACTATCCAATGGTGCGCAGCCAATAAACCAAGTATTAACCAAATCCAAGCGGGGTAAAGGGTTTCAACAGCTTTTATCTAAGCCCAACTGATCCATAACATGAAAAACAAAAAAGTCCGTTTTTCATCAAAAGTCATGCTGAAAAAAATGGTGGGAACCGGTTTTAAAGTATGGTGACGTACTATCCAATGGTGCGCAGCCAATAAACCAAGTATTAACCAAATCCAAGCGGGGTAAAGGGTTTCAACAGCTTTTATCTAAGCCCAACTGATCCATAACATGAAAAACAAAAAAGTCCGTTTTTCATCAAAAGTCATGCTGAAAAAAATGGTGGGAACCGGTTTTAAAGTATGGTGACGTACTATCCAATGGTGCGCAGCCAATAAACCAAGTATTAACCAAATCCAAGCGGGGTAAAGGGTTTCAACAGCTTTTATCTAAGCCCAACTGATCCATAACATGAAAAACAAAAAAGTCCGTTTTTCATCAAAAGTCATGCTGAAAAAAATGGTGGGAACCGGTTTTAAAGTATGGTGACGTACTATCCAATGGTGCGCAGCCAATAAACCAAGTATTAACCAAATCCAAGCGGGGTAAAGGGTTTCAACAGCTTTTATCTAAGCCCAACTGATCCATAACATGAAAAACAAAAAAGTCCGTTTTTCATCAAAAGTCATGCTGAAAAAAATGGTGGGAACCGGTTTTAAAGTATGGTGACGTACTATCCAATGGTGCGCAGCCAATAAACCAAGTATTAACCAAATCCAAGCGGGGTAAAGGGTTTCAACAGCTTTTATCTAAGCCCAACTGATCCATAACATGAAAAACAAAAAAGTCCGTTTTTCATCAAAAGTCATGCTGAAAAAAATGGTGGGAACCGGTTTTAAAGTATGGTGACGTACTATCCAATGGTGCGCAGCCAATAAACCAAGTATTAACCAAATCCAAGCGGGGTAAAGGGTTTCAACAGCTTTTATCTAAGCCCAACTGATCCATAACATGAAAAACAAAAAAGTCCGTTTTTCATCAAAAGTCATGCTGAAAAAAATGGTGGGAACCGGTTTTAAAGTATGGTGACGTACTATCCAATGGTGCGCAGCCAATAAACCAAGTATTAACCAAATCCAAGCGGGGTAAAGGGTTTCAACAGCTTTTATCTAAGCCCAACTGATCCATAACATGAAAAACAAAAAAGTCCGTTTTTCATCAAAAGTCATGCTGAAAAAAATGGTGGGAACCGGTTTTAAAGTATGGTGACGTACTATCCAATGGTGCGCAGCCAATAAACCAAGTATTAACCAAATCCAAGCGGGGTAAAGGGTTTCAACAGCTTTTATCTAAGCCCAACTGATCCATAACATGAAAAACAAAAAAGTCCGTTTTTCATCAAAAGTCATGCTGAAAAAAATGGTGGGAACCGGTTTTAAAGTATGGTGACGTACTATCCAATGGTGCGCAGCCAATAAACCAAGTATTAACCAAATCCAAGCGGGGTAAAGGGTTTCAACAGCTTTTATCTAAGCCCAACTGATCCATAACATGAAAAACAAAAAAGTCCGTTTTTCATCAAAAGTCATGCTGAAAAAAATGGTGGGAACCGGTTTTAAAGTATGGTGACGTACTATCCAATGGTGCGCAGCCAATAAACCAAGTATTAACCAAATCCAAGCGGGGTAAAGGGTTTCAACAGCTTTTATCTAAGCCCAACTGATCCATAACATGAAAAACAAAAAAGTCCGTTTTTCATCAAAAGTCATGCTGAAAAAAATGGTGGGAACCGGTTTTAAAGTATGGTGACGTACTATCCAATGGTGCGCAGCCAATAAACCAAGTATTAACCAAATCCAAGCGGGGTAAAGGGTTTCAACAGCTTTTATCTAAGCCCAACTGATCCATAACATGAAAAACAAAAAAGTCCGTTTTTCATCAAAAGTCATGCTGAAAAAAATGGTGGGAACCGGTTTTAAAGTATGGTGACGTACTATCCAATGGTGCGCAGCCAATAAACCAAGTATTAACCAAATCCAAGCGGGGTAAAGGGTTTCAACAGCTTTTATCTAAGCCCAACTGATCCATAACATGAAAAACAAAAAAGTCCGTTTTTCATCAAAAGTCATGCTGAAAAAAATGGTGGGAACCGGTTTTAAAGTATGGTGACGTACTATCCAATGGTGCGCAGCCAATAAACCAAGTATTAACCAAATCCAAGCGGGGTAAAGGGTTTCAACAGCTTTTATCTAAGCCCAACTGATCCATAACATGAAAAACAAAAAAGTCCGTTTTTCATCAAAAGTCATGCTGAAAAAAATGGTGGGAACCGGTTTTAAAGTATGGTGACGTACTATCCAATGGTGCGCAGCCAATAAACCAAGTATTAACCAAATCCAAGCGGGGTAAAGGGTTTCAACAGCTTTTATCTAAGCCCAACTGATCCATAACATGAAAAACAAAAAAGTCCGTTTTTCATCAAAAGTCATGCTGAAAAAAATGGTGGGAACCGGTTTTAAAGTATGGTGACGTACTATCCAATGGTGCGCAGCCAATAAACCAAGTATTAACCAAATCCAAGCGGGGTAAAGGGTTTCAACAGCTTTTATCTAAGCCCAACTGATCCATAACATGAAAAACAAAAAAGTCCGTTTTTCATCAAAAGTCATGCTGAAAAAAATGGTGGGAACCGGTTTTAAAGTATGGTGACGTACTATCCAATGGTGCGCAGCCAATAAACCAAGTATGTAACCAAATCCAAGCGGGGTAAAGGGTTTCAACAGCTTTTATCTAAGCCCAACTGATCCATAACATGAAAAACAAAAAAGTCCGTTTTTCATCAAAAGTCATGCTGAAAAAAATGGTGGGAACCGGTTTTAAAGTATGGTGACGTACTATCCAATGGTGCGCAGCCAATAAACCAAGTATTAACCAAATCCAAGCGGGGTAAAGGGTTTCAACAGCTTTTATCTAAGCCCAACTGATCCATAACATGAAAAACAAAAAAGTCCGTTTTTCATCAAAAGTCATGCTGAAAAAAATGGTGGGAACCGGTTTTAAAGTATGGTGACGTACTATCCAATGGTGCGCAGCCAATAAACCAAGTATTAACCAAATCCAAGCGGGGTAAAGGGTTTCAACAGCTTTTATCTAAGCCCAACTGATCCATAACATGAAAAACAAAAAAGTCCGTTTTTCATCAAAAGTCATGCTGAAAAAAATGGTGGGAACCGGTTTTAAAGTATGGTGACGTACTATCCAATGGTGCGCAGCCAATAAACCAAGTATTAACCAAATCCAAGCGGGGTAAAGGGTTTCAACAGCTTTTATCTAAGCCCAACTGATCCATAACATGAAAAACAAAAAAGTCCGTTTTTCATCAAAAGTCATGCTGAAAAAAATGGTGGGAACCGGTTTTAAAGTATGGTGACGTACTATCCAATGGTGCGCAGCCAATAAACCAAGTATTAACCAAATCCAAGCGGGGTAAAGGGTTTCAACAGCTTTTATCTAAGCCCAACTGATCCATAACATGAAAAACAAAAAAGTCCGTTTTTCATCAAAAGTCATGCTGAAAAAAATGGTGGGAACCGGTTTTAAAGTATGGTGACGTACTATCCAATGGTGCGCAGCCAATAAACCAAGTATTAACCAAATCCAAGCGGGGTAAAGGGTTTCAACAGCTTTTATCTAAGCCCAACTGATCCATAACATGAAAAACAAAAAAGTCCGTTTTTCATCAAAAGTCATGCTGAAAAAAATGGTGGGAACCGGTTTTAAAGTATGGTGACGTACTATCCAATGGTGCGCAGCCAATAAACCAAGTATTAACCAAATCCAAGCGGGGTAAAGGGTTTCAACAGCTTTTATCTAAGCCCAACTGATCCATAACATGAAAAACAAAAAAGTCCGTTTTTCATCAAAAGTCATGCTGAAAAAAATGGTGGGAACCGGTTTTAAAGTATGGTGACGTACTATCCAATGGTGCGCAGCCAATAAACCAAGTATTAACCAAATCCAAGCGGGGTAAAGGGTTTCAACAGCTTTTATCTAAGCCCAACTGATCCATAACATGAAAAACAAAAAAGTCCGTTTTTCATCAAAAGTCATGCTGAAAAAAATGGTGGGAACCGGTTTTAAAGTATGGTGACGTACTATCCAATGGTGCGCAGCCAATAAACCAAGTATTAACCAAATCCAAGCGGGGTAAAGGGTTTCAACAGCTTTTATCTAAGCCCAACTGATCCATAACATGAAAAACAAAAAAGTCCGTTTTTCATCAAAAGTCATGCTGAAAAAAATGGTGGGAACCGGTTTTAAAGTATGGTGACGTACTATCCAATGGTGCGCAGCCAATAAACCAAGTATTAACCAAATCCAAGCGGGGTAAAGGGTTTCAACAGCTTTTATCTAAGCCCAACTGATCCATAACATGAAAAACAAAAAAGTCCGTTTTTCATCAAAAGTCATGCTGAAAAAAATGGTGGGAACCGGTTTTAAAGTATGGTGACGTACTATCCAATGGTGCGCAGCCAATAAACCAAGTATTAACCAAATCCAAGCGGGGTAAAGGGTTTCAACAGCTTTTATCTAAGCCCAACTGATCCATAACATGAAAAACAAAAAAGTCCGTTTTTCATCAAAAGTCATGCTGAAAAAAATGGTGGGAACCGGTTTTAAAGTATGGTGACGTACTATCCAATGGTGCGCAGCCAATAAACCAAGTATTAACCAAATCCAAGCGGGGTAAAGGGTTTCAACAGCTTTTATCTAAGCCCAACTGATCCATAACATGAAAAACAAAAAAGTCCGTTTTTCATCAAAAGTCATGCTGAAAAAAATGGTGGGAACCGGTTTTAAAGTATGGTGACGTACTATCCAATGGTGCGCAGCCAATAAACCAAGTATTAACCAAATCCAAGCGGGGTAAAGGGTTTCAACAGCTTTTATCTAAGCCCAACTGATCCATAACATGAAAAACAAAAAAGTCCGTTTTTCATCAAAAGTCATGCTGAAAAAAATGGTGGGAACCGGTTTTAAAGTATGGTGACGTACTATCCAATGGTGCGCAGCCAATAAACCAAGTATTAACCAAATCCAAGCGGGGTAAAGGGTTTCAACAGCTTTTATCTAAGCCCAACTGATCCATAACATGAAAAACAAAAAAGTCCGTTTTTCATCAAAAGTCATGCTGAAAAAAATGGTGGGAACCGGTTTTAAAGTATGGTGACGTACTATCCAATGGTGCGCAGCCAATAAACCAAGTATTAACCAAATCCAAGCGGGGTAAAGGGTTTCAACAGCTTTTATCTAAGCCCAACTGATCCATAACATGAAAAACAAAAAAGTCCGTTTTTCATCAAAAGTCATGCTGAAAAAAATGGTGGGAACCGGTTTTAAAGTATGGTGACGTACTATCCAATGGTGCGCAGCCAATAAACCAAGTATTAACCAAATCCAAGCGGGGTAAAGGGTTTCAACAGCTTTTATCTAAGCCCAACTGATCCATAACATGAAAAACAAAAAAGTCCGTTTTTCATCAAAAGTCATGCTGAAAAAAATGGTGGGAACCGGTTTTAAAGTATGGTGACGTACTATCCAATGGTGCGCAGCCAATAAACCAAGTATTAACCAAATCCAAGCGGGGTAAAGGGTTTCAACAGCTTTTATCTAAGCCCAACTGATCCATAACATGAAAAACAAAAAAGTCCGTTTTTCATCAAAAGTCATGCTGAAAAAAATGGTGGGAACCGGTTTTAAAGTATGGTGACGTACTATCCAATGGTGCGCAGCCAATAAACCAAGTATTAACCAAATCCAAGCGGGGTAAAGGGTTTCAACAGCTTTTATCTAAGCCCAACTGATCCATAACATGAAAAACAAAAAAGTCCGTTTTTCATCAAAAGTCATGCTGAAAAAAATGGTGGGAACCGGTTTTAAAGTATGGTGACGTACTATCCAATGGTGCGCAGCCAATAAACCAAGTATTAACCAAATCCAAGCGGGGTAAAGGGTTTCAACAGCTTTTATCTAAGCCCAACTGATCCATAACATGAAAAACAAAAAAGTCCGTTTTTCATCAAAAGTCATGCTGAAAAAAATGGTGGGAACCGGTTTTAAAGTATGGTGACGTACTATCCAATGGTGCGCAGCCAATAAACCAAGTATTAACCAAATCCAAGCGGGGTAAAGGGTTTCAACAGCTTTTATCTAAGCCCAACTGATCCATAACATGAAAAACAAAAAAGTCCGTTTTTCATCAAAAGTCATGCTGAAAAAAATGGTGGGAACCGGTTTTAAAGTATGGTGACGTACTATCCAATGGTGCGCAGCCAATAAACCAAGTATTAACCAAATCCAAGCGGGGTAAAGGGTTTCAACAGCTTTTATCTAAGCCCAACTGATCCATAACATGAAAAACAAAAAAGTCCGTTTTTCATCAAAAGTCATGCTGAAAAAAATGGTGGGAACCGGTTTTAAAGTATGGTGACGTACTATCCAATGGTGCGCAGCCAATAAACCAAGTATTAACCAAATCCAAGCGGGGTAAAGGGTTTCAACAGCTTTTATCTAAGCCCAACTGATCCATAACATGAAAAACAAAAAAGTCCGTTTTTCATCAAAAGTCATGCTGAAAAAAATGGTGGGAACCGGTTTTAAAGTATGGTGACGTACTATCCAATGGTGCGCAGCCAATAAACCAAGTATTAACCAAATCCAAGCGGGGTAAAGGGTTTCAACAGCTTTTATCTAAGCCCAACTGATCCATAACATGAAAAACAAAAAAGTCCGTTTTTCATCAAAAGTCATGCTGAAAAAAATGGTGGGAACCGGTTTTAAAGTATGGTGACGTACTATCCAATGGTGCGCAGCCAATAAACCAAGTATTAACCAAATCCAAGCGGGGTAAAGGGTTTCAACAGCTTTTATCTAAGCCCAACTGATCCATAACATGAAAAACAAAAAAGTCCGTTTTTCATCAAAAGTCATGCTGAAAAAAATGGTGGGAACCGGTTTTAAAGTATGGTGACGTACTATCCAATGGTGCGCAGCCAATAAACCAAGTATTAACCAAATCCAAGCGGGGTAAAGGGTTTCAACAGCTTTTATCTAAGCCCAACTGATCCATAACATGAAAAACAAAAAAGTCCGTTTTTCATCAAAAGTCATGCTGAAAAAAATGGTGGGAACCGGTTTTAAAGTATGGTGACGTACTATCCAATGGTGCGCAGCCAATAAACCAAGTATTAACCAAATCCAAGCGGGGTAAAGGGTTTCAACAGCTTTTATCTAAGCCCAACTGATCCATAACATGAAAAACAAAAAAGTCCGTTTTTCATCAAAAGTCATGCTGAAAAAAATGGTGGGAACCGGTTTTAAAGTATGGTGACGTACTATCCAATGGTGCGCAGCCAATAAACCAAGTATTAACCAAATCCAAGCGGGGTAAAGGGTTTCAACAGCTTTTATCTAAGCCCAACTGATCCATAACATGAAAAACAAAAAAGTCCGTTTTTCATCAAAAGTCATGCTGAAAAAAATGGTGGGAACCGGTTTTAAAGTATGGTGACGTACTATCCAATGGTGCGCAGCCAATAAACCAAGTATTAACCAAATCCAAGCGGGGTAAAGGGTTTCAACAGCTTTTATCTAAGCCCAACTGATCCATAACATGAAAAACAAAAAAGTCCGTTTTTCATCAAAAGTCATGCTGAAAAAAATGGTGGGAACCGGTTTTAAAGTATGGTGACGTACTATCCAATGGTGCGCAGCCAATAAACCAAGTATTAACCAAATCCAAGCGGGGTAAAGGGTTTCAACAGCTTTTATCTAAGCCCAACTGATCCATAACATGAAAAACAAAAAAGTCCGTTTTTCATCAAAAGTCATGCTGAAAAAAATGGTGGGAACCGGTTTTAAAGTATGGTGACGTACTATCCAATGGTGCGCAGCCAATAAACCAAGTATTAACCAAATCCAAGCGGGGTAAAGGGTTTCAACAGCTTTTATCTAAGCCCAACTGATCCATAACATGAAAAACAAAAAAGTCCGTTTTTCATCAAAAGTCATGCTGAAAAAAATGGTGGGAACCGGTTTTAAAGTATGGTGACGTACTATCCAATGGTGCGCAGCCAATAAACCAAGTATTAACCAAATCCAAGCGGGGTAAAGGGTTTCAACAGCTTTTATCTAAGCCCAACTGATCCATAACATGAAAAACAAAAAAGTCCGTTTTTCATCAAAAGTCATGCTGAAAAAAATGGTGGGAACCGGTTTTAAAGTATGGTGACGTACTATCCAATGGTGCGCAGCCAATAAACCAAGTATTAACCAAATCCAAGCGGGGTAAAGGGTTTCAACAGCTTTTATCTAAGCCCAACTGATCCATAACATGAAAAACAAAAAAGTCCGTTTTTCATCAAAAGTCATGCTGAAAAAAATGGTGGGAACCGGTTTTAAAGTATGGTGACGTACTATCCAATGGTGCGCAGCCAATAAACCAAGTATTAACCAAATCCAAGCGGGGTAAAGGGTTTCAACAGCTTTTATCTAAGCCCAACTGATCCATAACATGAAAAACAAAAAAGTCCGTTTTTCATCAAAAGTCATGCTGAAAAAAATGGTGGGAACCGGTTTTAAAGTATGGTGACGTACTATCCAATGGTGCGCAGCCAATAAACCAAGTATTAACCAAATCCAAGCGGGGTAAAGGGTTTCAACAGCTTTTATCTAAGCCCAACTGATCCATAACATGAAAAACAAAAAAGTCCGTTTTTCATCAAAAGTCATGCTGAAAAAAATGGTGGGAACCGGTTTTAAAGTATGGTGACGTACTATCCAATGGTGCGCAGCCAATAAACCAAGTATTAACCAAATCCAAGCGGGGTAAAGGGTTTCAACAGCTTTTATCTAAGCCCAACTGATCCATAACATGAAAAACAAAAAAGTCCGTTTTTCATCAAAAGTCATGCTGAAAAAAATGGTGGGAACCGGTTTTAAAGTATGGTGACGTACTATCCAATGGTGCGCAGCCAATAAACCAAGTATTAACCAAATCCAAGCGGGGTAAAGGGTTTCAACAGCTTTTATCTAAGCCCAACTGATCCATAACATGAAAAACAAAAAAGTCCGTTTTTCATCAAAAGTCATGCTGAAAAAAATGGTGGGAACCGGTTTTAAAGTATGGTGACGTACTATCCAATGGTGCGCAGCCAATAAACCAAGTATTAACCAAATCCAAGCGGGGTAAAGGGTTTCAACAGCTTTTATCTAAGCCCAACTGATCCATAACATGAAAAACAAAAAAGTCCGTTTTTCATCAAAAGTCATGCTGAAAAAAATGGTGGGAACCGGTTTTAAAGTATGGTGACGTACTATCCAATGGTGCGCAGCCAATAAACCAAGTATTAACCAAATCCAAGCGGGGTAAAGGGTTTCAACAGCTTTTATCTAAGCCCAACTGATCCATAACATGAAAAACAAAAAAGTCCGTTTTTCATCAAAAGTCATGCTGAAAAAAATGGTGGGAACCGGTTTTAAAGTATGGTGACGTACTATCCAATGGTGCGCAGCCAATAAACCAAGTATTAACCAAATCCAAGCGGGGTAAAGGGTTTCAACAGCTTTTATCTAAGCCCAACTGATCCATAACATGAAAAACAAAAAAGTCCGTTTTTCATCAAAAGTCATGCTGAAAAAAATGGTGGGAACCGGTTTTAAAGTATGGTGACGTACTATCCAATGGTGCGCAGCCAATAAACCAAGTATTAACCAAATCCAAGCGGGGTAAAGGGTTTCAACAGCTTTTATCTAAGCCCAACTGATCCATAACATGAAAAACAAAAAAGTCCGTTTTTCATCAAAAGTCATGCTGAAAAAAATGGTGGGAACCGGTTTTAAAGTATGGTGACGTACTATCCAATGGTGCGCAGCCAATAAACCAAGTATTAACCAAATCCAAGCGGGGTAAAGGGTTTCAACAGCTTTTATCTAAGCCCAACTGATCCATAACATGAAAAACAAAAAAGTCCGTTTTTCATCAAAAGTCATGCTGAAAAAAATGGTGGGAACCGGTTTTAAAGTATGGTGACGTACTATCCAATGGTGCGCAGCCAATAAACCAAGTATTAACCAAATCCAAGCGGGGTAAAGGGTTTCAACAGCTTTTATCTAAGCCCAACTGATCCATAACATGAAAAACAAAAAAGTCCGTTTTTCATCAAAAGTCATGCTGAAAAAAATGGTGGGAACCGGTTTTAAAGTATGGTGACGTACTATCCAATGGTGCGCAGCCAATAAACCAAGTATTAACCAAATCCAAGCGGGGTAAAGGGTTTCAACAGCTTTTATCTAAGCCCAACTGATCCATAACATGAAAAACAAAAAAGTCCGTTTTTCATCAAAAGTCATGCTGAAAAAAATGGTGGGAACCGGTTTTAAAGTATGGTGACGTACTATCCAATGGTGCGCAGCCAATAAACCAAGTATTAACCAAATCCAAGCGGGGTAAAGGGTTTCAACAGCTTTTATCTAAGCCCAACTGATCCATAACATGAAAAACAAAAAAGTCCGTTTTTCATCAAAAGTCATGCTGAAAAAAATGGTGGGAACCGGTTTTAAAGTATGGTGACGTACTATCCAATGGTGCGCAGCCAATAAACCAAGTATTAACCAAATCCAAGCGGGGTAAAGGGTTTCAACAGCTTTTATCTAAGCCCAACTGATCCATAACATGAAAAACAAAAAAGTCCGTTTTTCATCAAAAGTCATGCTGAAAAAAATGGTGGGAACCGGTTTTAAAGTATGGTGACGTACTATCCAATGGTGCGCAGCCAATAAACCAAGTATTAACCAAATCCAAGCGGGGTAAAGGGTTTCAACAGCTTTTATCTAAGCCCAACTGATCCATAACATGAAAAACAAAAAAGTCCGTTTTTCATCAAAAGTCATGCTGAAAAAAATGGTGGGAACCGGTTTTAAAGTATGGTGACGTACTATCCAATGGTGCGCAGCCAATAAACCAAGTATTAACCAAATCCAAGCGGGGTAAAGGGTTTCAACAGCTTTTATCTAAGCCCAACTGATCCATAACATGAAAAACAAAAAAGTCCGTTTTTCATCAAAAGTCATGCTGAAAAAAATGGTGGGAACCGGTTTTAAAGTATGGTGACGTACTATCCAATGGTGCGCAGCCAATAAACCAAGTATTAACCAAATCCAAGCGGGGTAAAGGGTTTCAACAGCTTTTATCTAAGCCCAACTGATCCATAACATGAAAAACAAAAAAGTCCGTTTTTCATCAAAAGTCATGCTGAAAAAAATGGTGGGAACCGGTTTTAAAGTATGGTGACGTACTATCCAATGGTGCGCAGCCAATAAACCAAGTATTAACCAAATCCAAGCGGGGTAAAGGGTTTCAACAGCTTTTATCTAAGCCCAACTGATCCATAACATGAAAAACAAAAAAGTCCGTTTTTCATCAAAAGTCATGCTGAAAAAAATGGTGGGAACCGGTTTTAAAGTATGGTGACGTACTATCCAATGGTGCGCAGCCAATAAACCAAGTATTAACCAAATCCAAGCGGGGTAAAGGGTTTCAACAGCTTTTATCTAAGCCCAACTGATCCATAACATGAAAAACAAAAAAGTCCGTTTTTCATCAAAAGTCATGCTGAAAAAAATGGTGGGAACCGGTTTTAAAGTATGGTGACGTACTATCCAATGGTGCGCAGCCAATAAACCAAGTATTAACCAAATCCAAGCGGGGTAAAGGGTTTCAACAGCTTTTATCTAAGCCCAACTGATCCATAACATGAAAAACAAAAAAGTCCGTTTTTCATCAAAAGTCATGCTGAAAAAAATGGTGGGAACCGGTTTTAAAGTATGGTGACGTACTATCCAATGGTGCGCAGCCAATAAACCAAGTATTAACCAAATCCAAGCGGGGTAAAGGGTTTCAACAGCTTTTATCTAAGCCCAACTGATCCATAACATGAAAAACAAAAAAGTCCGTTTTTCATCAAAAGTCATGCTGAAAAAAATGGTGGGAACCGGTTTTAAAGTATGGTGACGTACTATCCAATGGTGCGCAGCCAATAAACCAAGTATTAACCAAATCCAAGCGGGGTAAAGGGTTTCAACAGCTTTTATCTAAGCCCAACTGATCCATAACATGAAAAACAAAAAAGTCCGTTTTTCATCAAAAGTCATGCTGAAAAAAATGGTGGGAACCGGTTTTAAAGTATGGTGACGTACTATCCAATGGTGCGCAGCCAATAAACCAAGTATTAACCAAATCCAAGCGGGGTAAAGGGTTTCAACAGCTTTTATCTAAGCCCAACTGATCCATAACATGAAAAACAAAAAAGTCCGTTTTTCATCAAAAGTCATGCTGAAAAAAATGGTGGGAACCGGTTTTAAAGTATGGTGACGTACTATCCAATGGTGCGCAGCCAATAAACCAAGTATTAACCAAATCCAAGCGGGGTAAAGGGTTTCAACAGCTTTTATCTAAGCCCAACTGATCCATAACATGAAAAACAAAAAAGTCCGTTTTTCATCAAAAGTCATGCTGAAAAAAATGGTGGGAACCGGTTTTAAAGTATGGTGACGTACTATCCAATGGTGCGCAGCCAATAAACCAAGTATTAACCAAATCCAAGCGGGGTAAAGGGTTTCAACAGCTTTTATCTAAGCCCAACTGATCCATAACATGAAAAACAAAAAAGTCCGTTTTTCATCAAAAGTCATGCTGAAAAAAATGGTGGGAACCGGTTTTAAAGTATGGTGACGTACTATCCAATGGTGCGCAGCCAATAAACCAAGTATTAACCAAATCCAAGCGGGGTAAAGGGTTTCAACAGCTTTTATCTAAGCCCAACTGATCCATAACATGAAAAACAAAAAAGTCCGTTTTTCATCAAAAGTCATGCTGAAAAAAATGGTGGGAACCGGTTTTAAAGTATGGTGACGTACTATCCAATGGTGCGCAGCCAATAAACCAAGTATTAACCAAATCCAAGCGGGGTAAAGGGTTTCAACAGCTTTTATCTAAGCCCAACTGATCCATAACATGAAAAACAAAAAAGTCCGTTTTTCATCAAAAGTCATGCTGAAAAAAATGGTGGGAACCGGTTTTAAAGTATGGTGACGTACTATCCAATGGTGCGCAGCCAATAAACCAAGTATTAACCAAATCCAAGCGGGGTAAAGGGTTTCAACAGCTTTTATCTAAGCCCAACTGATCCATAACATGAAAAACAAAAAAGTCCGTTTTTCATCAAAAGTCATGCTGAAAAAAATGGTGGGAACCGGTTTTAAAGTATGGTGACGTACTATCCAATGGTGCGCAGCCAATAAACCAAGTATTAACCAAATCCAAGCGGGGTAAAGGGTTTCAACAGCTTTTATCTAAGCCCAACTGATCCATAACATGAAAAACAAAAAAGTCCGTTTTTCATCAAAAGTCATGCTGAAAAAAATGGTGGGAACCGGTTTTAAAGTATGGTGACGTACTATCCAATGGTGCGCAGCCAATAAACCAAGTATTAACCAAATCCAAGCGGGGTAAAGGGTTTCAACAGCTTTTATCTAAGCCCAACTGATCCATAACATGAAAAACAAAAAAGTCCGTTTTTCATCAAAAGTCATGCTGAAAAAAATGGTGGGAACCGGTTTTAAAGTATGGTGACGTACTATCCAATGGTGCGCAGCCAATAAACCAAGTATTAACCAAATCCAAGCGGGGTAAAGGGTTTCAACAGCTTTTATCTAAGCCCAACTGATCCATAACATGAAAAACAAAAAAGTCCGTTTTTCATCAAAAGTCATGCTGAAAAAAATGGTGGGAACCGGTTTTAAAGTATGGTGACGTACTATCCAATGGTGCGCAGCCAATAAACCAAGTATTAACCAAATCCAAGCGGGGTAAAGGGTTTCAACAGCTTTTATCTAAGCCCAACTGATCCATAACATGAAAAACAAAAAAGTCCGTTTTTCATCAAAAGTCATGCTGAAAAAAATGGTGGGAACCGGTTTTAAAGTATGGTGACGTACTATCCAATGGTGCGCAGCCAATAAACCAAGTATTAACCAAATCCAAGCGGGGTAAAGGGTTTCAACAGCTTTTATCTAAGCCCAACTGATCCATAACATGAAAAACAAAAAAGTCCGTTTTTCATCAAAAGTCATGCTGAAAAAAATGGTGGGAACCGGTTTTAAAGTATGGTGACGTACTATCCAATGGTGCGCAGCCAATAAACCAAGTATTAACCAAATCCAAGCGGGGTAAAGGGTTTCAACAGCTTTTATCTAAGCCCAACTGATCCATAACATGAAAAACAAAAAAGTCCGTTTTTCATCGAAAGTCATGCTGAAAAAAATGGTGGGAACCGGTTTTAAAGTATGGTGACGTACTATCCAATGGTGCGCAGCCAATAAACCAAGTATTAACCAAATCCAAGCGGGGTAAAGGGTTTCAACAGCTTTTATCTAAGCCCAACTGATCCATAACATGAAAAACAAAAAAGTCCGTTTTTCATCAAAAGTCATGCTGAAAAAAATGGTGGGAACCGGTTTTAAAGTATGGTGACGTACTATCCAATGGTGCGCAGCCAATAAACCAAGTATTAACCAAATCCAAGCGGGGTAAAGGGTTTCAACAGCTTTTATCTAAGCCCAACTGATCCATAACATGAAAAACAAAAAAGTCCGTTTTTCATCAAAAGTCATGCTGAAAAAAATGGTGGGAACCGGTTTTAAAGTATGGTGACGTACTATCCAATGGTGCGCAGCCAATAAACCAAGTATTAACCAAATCCAAGCGGGGTAAAGGGTTTCAACAGCTTTTATCTAAGCCCAACTGATCCATAACATGAAAAACAAAAAAGTCCGTTTTTCATCAAAAGTCATGCTGAAAAAAATGGTGGGAACCGGTTTTAAAGTATGGTGACGTACTATCCAATGGTGCGCAGCCAATAAACCAAGTATTAACCAAATCCAAGCGGGGTAAAGGGTTTCAACAGCTTTTATCTAAGCCCAACTGATCCATAACATGAAAAACAAAAAAGTCCGTTTTTCATCAAAAGTCATGCTGAAAAAAATGGTGGGAACCGGTTTTAAAGTATGGTGACGTACTATCCAATGGTGCGCAGCCAATAAACCAAGTATTAACCAAATCCAAGCGGGGTAAAGGGTTTCAACAGCTTTTATCTAAGCCCAACTGATCCATAACATGAAAAACAAAAAAGTCCGTTTTTCATCAAAAGTCATGCTGAAAAAAATGGTGGGAACCGGTTTTAAAGTATGGTGACGTACTATCCAATGGTGCGCAGCCAATAAACCAAGTATTAACCAAATCCAAGCGGGGTAAAGGGTTTCAACAGCTTTTATCTAAGCCCAACTGATCCATAACATGAAAAACAAAAAAGTCCGTTTTTCATCAAAAGTCATGCTGAAAAAAATGGTGGGAACCGGTTTTAAAGTATGGTGACGTACTATCCAATGGTGCGCAGCCAATAAACCAAGTATTAACCAAATCCAAGCGGGGTAAAGGGTTTCAACAGCTTTTATCTAAGCCCAACTGATCCATAACATGAAAAACAAAAAAGTCCGTTTTTCATCAAAAGTCATGCTGAAAAAAATGGTGGGAACCGGTTTTAAAGTATGGTGACGTACTATCCAATGGTGCGCAGCCAATAAACCAAGTATTAACCAAATCCAAGCGGGGTAAAGGGTTTCAACAGCTTTTATCTAAGCCCAACTGATCCATAACATGAAAAACAAAAAAGTCCGTTTTTCATCAAAAGTCATGCTGAAAAAAATGGTGGGAACCGGTTTTAAAGTATGGTGACGTACTATCCAATGGTGCGCAGCCAATAAACCAAGTATTAACCAAATCCAAGCGGGGTAAAGGGTTTCAACAGCTTTTATCTAAGCCCAACTGATCCATAACATGAAAAACAAAAAAGTCCGTTTTTCATCAAAAGTCATGCTGAAAAAAATGGTGGGAACCGGTTTTAAAGTATGGTGACGTACTATCCAATGGTGCGCAGCCAATAAACCAAGTATTAACCAAATCCAAGCGGGGTAAAGGGTTTCAACAGCTTATCTAAGCCCAACTGATCCATAACATGAAAAACAAAAAAGTCCGTTTTTCATCAAAAGTCATGCTGAAAAAAATGGTGGGAACCGGTTTTAAAGTATGGTGACGTACTATCCAATGGTGCGCAGCCAATAAACCAAGTATTAACCAAATCCAAGCGGGGTAAAGGGTTTCAACAGCTTTTATCTAAGCCCAACTGATCCATAACATGAAAAACAAAAAAGTCCGTTTTTCATCAAAAGTCATGCTGAAAAAAATGGTGGGAACCGGTTTTAAAGTATGGTGACGTACTATCCAATGGTGCGCAGCCAATAAACCAAGTATTAACCAAATCCAAGCGGGGTAAAGGGTTTCAACAGCTTTTATCTAAGCCCAACTGATCCATAACATGAAAAACAAAAAAGTCCGTTTTTCATCAAAAGTCATGCTGAAAAAAATGGTGGGAACCGGTTTTAAAGTATGGTGACGTACTATCCAATGGTGCGCAGCCAATAAACCAAGTATTAACCAAATCCAAGCGGGGTAAAGGGTTTCAACAGCTTTTATCTAAGCCCAACTGATCCATAACATGAAAAACAAAAAAGTCCGTTTTTCATCAAAAGTCATGCTGAAAAAAATGGTGGGAACCGGTTTTAAAGTATGGTGACGTACTATCCAATGGTGCGCAGCCAATAAACCAAGTATTAACCAAATCCAAGCGGGGTAAAGGGTTTCAACAGCTTTTATCTAAGCCCAACTGATCCATAACATGAAAAACAAAAAAGTCCGTTTTTCATCAAAAGTCATGCTGAAAAAAATGGTGGGAACCGGTTTTAAAGTATGGTGACGTACTATCCAATGGTGCGCAGCCAATAAACCAAGTATTAACCAAATCCAAGCGGGGTAAAGGGTTTCAACAGCTTTTATCTAAGCCCAACTGATCCATAACATGAAAAACAAAAAAGTCCGTTTTTCATCAAAAGTCATGCTGAAAAAAATGGTGGGAACCGGTTTTAAAGTATGGTGACGTACTATCCAATGGTGCGCAGCCAATAAACCAAGTATTAACCAAATCCAAGCGGGGTAAAGGGTTTCAACAGCTTTTATCTAAGCCCAACTGATCCATAACATGAAAAACAAAAAAGTCCGTTTTTCATCAAAAGTCATGCTGAAAAAAATGGTGGGAACCGGTTTTAAAGTATGGTGACGTACTCTATCCAATGGTGCGCAGCCAATAAACCAAGTATTAACCAAATCCAAGCGGGGTAAAGGGTTTCAACAGCTTTTATCTAAGCCCAACTGATCCATAACATGAAAAACAAAAAAGTCCGTTTTTCATCAAAAGTCATGCTGAAAAAAATGGTGGGAACCGGTTTTAAAGTATGGTGACGTACTATCCAATGGTGCGCAGCCAATAAACCAAGTATTAACCAAATCCAAGCGGGGTAAAGGGTTTCAACAGCTTTTATCTAAGCCCAACTGATCCATAACATGAAAAACAAAAAAGTCCGTTTTTCATCAAAAGTCATGCTGAAAAAAATGGTGGGAACCGGTTTTAAAGTATGGTGACGTACTATCCAATGGTGCGCAGCCAATAAACCAAGTATTAACCAAATCCAAGCGGGGTAAAGGGTTTCAACAGCTTTTATCTAAGCCCAACTGATCCATAACATGAAAAACAAAAAAGTCCGTTTTTCATCAAAAGTCATGCTGAAAAAAATGGTGGGAACCGGTTTTAAAGTATGGTGACGTACTATCCAATGGTGCGCAGCCAATAAACCAAGTATTAACCAAATCCAAGCGGGGTAAAGGGTTTCAACAGCTTTTATCTAAGCCCAACTGATCCATAACATGAAAAACAAAAAAGTCCGTTTTTCATCAAAAGTCATGCTGAAAAAAATGGTGGGAACCGGTTTTAAAGTATGGTGACGTACTATCCAATGGTGCGCAGCCAATAAACCAAGTATTAACCAAATCCAAGCGGGGTAAAGGGTTTCAACAGCTTTTATCTAAGCCCAACTGATCCATAACATGAAAAACAAAAAAGTCCGTTTTTCATCAAAAGTCATGCTGAAAAAAATGGTGGGAACCGGTTTTAAAGTATGGTGACGTACTATCCAATGGTGCGCAGCCAATAAACCAAGTATTAACCAAATCCAAGCGGGGTAAAGGGTTTCAACAGCTTTTATCTAAGCCCAACTGATCCATAACATGAAAAACAAAAAAGTCCGTTTTTCATCAAAAGTCATGCTGAAAAAAATGGTGGGAACCGGTTTTAAAGTATGGTGACGTACTATCCAATGGTGCGCAGCCAATAAACCAAGTATTAACCAAATCCAAGCGGGGTAAAGGGTTTCAACAGCTTTTATCTAAGCCCAACTGATCCATAACATGAAAAACAAAAAAGTCCGTTTTTCATCAAAAGTCATGCTGAAAAAAATGGTGGGAACCGGTTTTAAAGTATGGTGACGTACTATCCAATGGTGCGCAGCCAATAAACCAAGTATTAACCAAATCCAAGCGGGGTAAAGGGTTTCAACAGCTTTTATCTAAGCCCAACTGATCCATAACATGAAAAACAAAAAAGTCCGTTTTTCATCAAAAGTCATGCTGAAAAAAATGGTGGGAACCGGTTTTAAAGTATGGTGACGTACTATCCAATGGTGCGCAGCCAATAAACCAAGTATTAACCAAATCCAAGCGGGGTAAAGGGTTTCAACAGCTTTTATCTAAGCCCAACTGATCCATAACATGAAAAACAAAAAAGTCCGTTTTTCATCAAAAGTCATGCTGAAAAAAATGGTGGGAACCGGTTTTAAAGTATGGTGACGTACTATCCAATGGTGCGCAGCCAATAAACCAAGTATTAACCAAATCCAAGCGGGGTAAAGGGTTTCAACAGCTTTTATCTAAGCCCAACTGATCCATAACATGAAAAACAAAAAAGTCCGTTTTTCATCAAAAGTCATGCTGAAAAAAATGGTGGGAACCGGTTTTAAAGTATGGTGACGTACTATCCAATGGTGCGCAGCCAATAAACCAAGTATTAACCAAATCCAAGCGGGGTAAAGGGTTTCAACAGCTTTTATCTAAGCCCAACTGATCCATAACATGAAAAACAAAAAAGTCCGTTTTTCATCAAAAGTCATGCTGAAAAAAATGGTGGGAACCGGTTTTAAAGTATGGTGACGTACTATCCAATGGTGCGCAGCCAATAAACCAAGTATTAACCAAATCCAAGCGGGGTAAAGGGTTTCAACAGCTTTTATCTAAGCCCAACTGATCCATAACATGAAAAACAAAAAAGTCCGTTTTTCATCAAAAGTCATGCTGAAAAAAATGGTGGGAACCGGTTTTAAAGTATGGTGACGTACTATCCAATGGTGCGCAGCCAATAAACCAAGTATTAACCAAATCCAAGCGGGGTAAAGGGTTTCAACAGCTTTTATCTAAGCCCAACTGATCCATAACATGAAAAACAAAAAAGTCCGTTTTTCATCAAAAGTCATGCTGAAAAAAATGGTGGGAACCGGTTTTAAAGTATGGTGACGTACTATCCAATGGTGCGCAGCCAATAAACCAAGTATTAACCAAATCCAAGCGGGGTAAAGGGTTTCAACAGCTTTTATCTAAGCCCAACTGATCCATAACATGAAAAACAAAAAAGTCCGTTTTTCATCAAAAGTCATGCTGAAAAAAATGGTGGGAACCGGTTTTAAAGTATGGTGACGTACTATCCAATGGTGCGCAGCCAATAAACCAAGTATTAACCAAATCCAAGCGGGGTAAAGGGTTTCAACAGCTTTTATCTAAGCCCAACTGATCCATAACATGAAAAACAAAAAAGTCCGTTTTTCATCAAAAGTCATGCTGAAAAAAATGGTGGGAACCGGTTTTAAAGTATGGTGACGTACTATCCAATGGTGCGCAGCCAATAAACCAAGTATTAACCAAATCCAAGCGGGGTAAAGGGTTTCAACAGCTTTTATCTAAGCCCAACTGATCCATAACATGAAAAACAAAAAAGTCCGTTTTTCATCAAAAGTCATGCTGAAAAAAATGGTGGGAACCGGTTTTAAAGTATGGTGACGTACTATCCAATGGTGCGCAGCCAATAAACCAAGTATTAACCAAATCCAAGCGGGGTAAAGGGTTTCAACAGCTTTTATCTAAGCCCAACTGATCCATAACATGAAAAACAAAAAAGTCCGTTTTTCATCAAAAGTCATGCTGAAAAAAATGGTGGGAACCGGTTTTAAAGTATGGTGACGTACTATCCAATGGTGCGCAGCCAATAAACCAAGTATTAACCAAATCCAAGCGGGGTAAAGGGTTTCAACAGCTTTTATCTAAGCCCAACTGATCCATAACATGAAAAACAAAAAAGTCCGTTTTTCATCAAAAGTCATGCTGAAAAAAATGGTGGGAACCGGTTTTAAAGTATGGTGACGTACTATCCAATGGTGCGCAGCCAATAAACCAAGTATTAACCAAATCCAAGCGGGGTAAAGGGTTTCAACAGCTTTTATCTAAGCCCAACTGATCCATAACATGAAAAACAAAAAAGTCCGTTTTTCATCAAAAGTCATGCTGAAAAAAATGGTGGGAACCGGTTTTAAAGTATGGTGACGTACTATCCAATGGTGCGCAGCCAATAAACCAAGTATTAACCAAATCCAAGCGGGGTAAAGGGTTTCAACAGCTTTTATCTAAGCCCAACTGATCCATAACATGAAAAACAAAAAAGTCCGTTTTTCATCAAAAGTCATGCTGAAAAAAATGGTGGGAACCGGTTTTAAAGTATGGTGACGTACTATCCAATGGTGCGCAGCCAATAAACCAAGTATTAACCAAATCCAAGCGGGGTAAAGGGTTTCAACAGCTTTTATCTAAGCCCAACTGATCCATAACATGAAAAACAAAAAAGTCCGTTTTTCATCAAAAGTCATGCTGAAAAAAATGGTGGGAACCGGTTTTAAAGTATGGTGACGTACTATCCAATGGTGCGCAGCCAATAAACCAAGTATTAACCAAATCCAAGCGGGGTAAAGGGTTTCAACAGCTTTTATCTAAGCCCAACTGATCCATAACATGAAAAACAAAAAAGTCCGTTTTTCATCAAAAGTCATGCTGAAAAAAATGGTGGGAACCGGTTTTAAAGTATGGTGACGTACTATCCAATGGTGCGCAGCCAATAAACCAAGTATTAACCAAATCCAAGCGGGGTAAAGGGTTTCAACAGCTTTTATCTAAGCCCAACTGATCCATAACATGAAAAACAAAAAAGTCCGTTTTTCATCAAAAGTCATGCTGAAAAAAATGGTGGGAACCGGTTTTAAAGTATGGTGACGTACTATCCAATGGTGCGCAGCCAATAAACCAAGTATTAACCAAATCCAAGCGGGGTAAAGGGTTTCAACAGCTTTTATCTAAGCCCAACTGATCCATAACATGAAAAACAAAAAAGTCCGTTTTTCATCAAAAGTCATGCTGAAAAAAATGGTGGGAACCGGTTTTAAAGTATGGTGACGTACTATCCAATGGTGCGCAGCCAATAAACCAAGTATTAACCAAATCCAAGCGGGGTAAAGGGTTTCAACAGCTTTTATCTAAGCCCAACTGATCCATAACATGAAAAACAAAAAAGTCCGTTTTTCATCAAAAGTCATGCTGAAAAAAATGGTGGGAACCGGTTTTAAAGTATGGTGACGTACTATCCAATGGTGCGCAGCCAATAAACCAAGTATTAACCAAATCCAAGCGGGGTAAAGGGTTTCAACAGCTTTTATCTAAGCCCAACTGATCCATAACATGAAAAACAAAAAAGTCCGTTTTTCATCAAAAGTCATGCTGAAAAAAATGGTGGGAACCGGTTTTAAAGTATGGTGACGTACTATCCAATGGTGCGCAGCCAATAAACCAAGTATTAACCAAATCCAAGCGGGGTAAAGGGTTTCAACAGCTTTTATCTAAGCCCAACTGATCCATAACATGAAAAACAAAAAAGTCCGTTTTTCATCAAAAGTCATGCTGAAAAAAATGGTGGGAACCGGTTTTAAAGTATGGTGACGTACTATCCAATGGTGCGCAGCCAATAAACCAAGTATTAACCAAATCCAAGCGGGGTAAAGGGTTTCAACAGCTTTTATCTAAGCCCAACTGATCCATAACATGAAAAACAAAAAAGTCCGTTTTTCATCAAAAGTCATGCTGAAAAAAATGGTGGGAACCGGTTTTAAAGTATGGTGACGTACTATCCAATGGTGCGCAGCCAATAAACCAAGTATTAACCAAATCCAAGCGGGGTAAAGGGTTTCAACAGCTTTTATCTAAGCCCAACTGATCCATAACATGAAAAACAAAAAAGTCCGTTTTTCATCAAAAGTCATGCTGAAAAAAATGGTGGGAACCGGTTTTAAAGTATGGTGACGTACTATCCAATGGTGCGCAGCCAATAAACCAAGTATTAACCAAATCCAAGCGGGGTAAAGGGTTTCAACAGCTTTTATCTAAGCCCAACTGATCCATAACATGAAAAACAAAAAAGTCCGTTTTTCATCAAAAGTCATGCTGAAAAAAATGGTGGGAACCGGTTTTAAAGTATGGTGACGTACTATCCAATGGTGCGCAGCCAATAAACCAAGTATTAACCAAATCCAAGCGGGGTAAAGGGTTTCAACAGCTTTTATCTAAGCCCAACTGATCCATAACATGAAAAACAAAAAAGTCCGTTTTTCATCAAAAGTCATGCTGAAAAAAATGGTGGGAACCGGTTTTAAAGTATGGTGACGTACTATCCAATGGTGCGCAGCCAATAAACCAAGTATTAACCAAATCCAAGCGGGGTAAAGGGTTTCAACAGCTTTTATCTAAGCCCAACTGATCCATAACATGAAAAACAAAAAAGTCCGTTTTTCATCAAAAGTCATGCTGAAAAAAATGGTGGGAACCGGTTTTAAAGTATGGTGACGTACTATCCAATGGTGCGCAGCCAATAAACCAAGTATTAACCAAATCCAAGCGGGGTAAAGGGTTTCAACAGCTTTTATCTAAGCCCAACTGATCCATAACATGAAAAACAAAAAAGTCCGTTTTTCATCAAAAGTCATGCTGAAAAAAATGGTGGGAACCGGTTTTAAAGTATGGTGACGTACTATCCAATGGTGCGCAGCCAATAAACCAAGTATTAACCAAATCCAAGCGGGGTAAAGGGTTTCAACAGCTTTTATCTAAGCCCAACTGATCCATAACATGAAAAACAAAAAAGTCCGTTTTTCATCAAAAGTCATGCTGAAAAAAATGGTGGGAACCGGTTTTAAAGTATGGTGACGTACTATCCAATGGTGCGCAGCCAATAAACCAAGTATTAACCAAATCCAAGCGGGGTAAAGGGTTTCAACAGCTTTTATCTAAGCCCAACTGATCCATAACATGAAAAACAAAAAAGTCCGTTTTTCATCAAAAGTCATGCTGAAAAAAATGGTGGGAACCGGTTTTAAAGTATGGTGACGTACTATCCAATGGTGCGCAGCCAATAAACCAAGTATTAACCAAATCCAAGCGGGGTAAAGGGTTTCAACAGCTTTTATCTAAGCCCAACTGATCCATAACATGAAAAACAAAAAAGTCCGTTTTTCATCAAAAGTCATGCTGAAAAAAATGGTGGGAACCGGTTTTAAAGTATGGTGACGTACTATCCAATGGTGCGCAGCCAATAAACCAAGTATTAACCAAATCCAAGCGGGGTAAAGGGTTTCAACAGCTTTTATCTAAGCCCAACTGATCCATAACATGAAAAACAAAAAAGTCCGTTTTTCATCAAAAGTCATGCTGAAAAAAATGGTGGGAACCGGTTTTAAAGTATGGTGACGTACTATCCAATGGTGCGCAGCCAATAAACCAAGTATTAACCAAATCCAAGCGGGGTAAAGGGTTTCAACAGCTTTTATCTAAGCCCAACTGATCCATAACATGAAAAACAAAAAAGTCCGTTTTTCATCAAAAGTCATGCTGAAAAAAATGGTGGGAACCGGTTTTAAAGTATGGTGACGTACTATCCAATGGTGCGCAGCCAATAAACCAAGTATTAACCAAATCCAAGCGGGGTAAAGGGTTTCAACAGCTTTTATCTAAGCCCAACTGATCCATAACATGAAAAACAAAAAAGTCCGTTTTTCATCAAAAGTCATGCTGACAAAAATGGTGGGAACCGGTTTTAAAGTATGGTGACGTACTATCCAATGGTGCGCAGCCAATAAACCAAGTATTAACCAAATCCAAGCGGGGTAAAGGGTTTCAACAGCTTTTATCTAAGCCCAACTGATCCATAACATGAAAAACAAAAAAGTCCGTTTTTCATCAAAAGTCATGCTGAAAAAAATGGTGGGAACCGGTTTTAAAGTATGGTGACGTACTATCCAATGGTGCGCAGCCAATAAACCAAGTATTAACCAAATCCAAGCGGGGTAAAGGGTTTCAACAGCTTTTATCTAAGCCCAACTGATCCATAACATGAAAAACAAAAAAGTCCGTTTTTCATCAAAAGTCATGCTGAAAAAAATGGTGGGAACCGGTTTTAAAGTATGGTGACGTACTATCCAATGGTGCGCAGCCAATAAACCAAGTATTAACCAAATCCAAGCGGGGTAAAGGGTTTCAACAGCTTTTATCTAAGCCCAACTGATCCATAACATGAAAAACAAAAAAGTCCGTTTTTCATCAAAAGTCATGCTGAAAAAAATGGTGGGAACCGGTTTTAAAGTATGGTGACGTACTATCCAATGGTGCGCAGCCAATAAACCAAGTATTAACCAAATCCAAGCGGGGTAAAGGGTTTCAACAGCTTTTATCTAAGCCCAACTGATCCATAACATGAAAAACAAAAAAGTCCGTTTTTCATCAAAAGTCATGCTGAAAAAAATGGTGGGAACCGGTTTTAAAGTATGGTGACGTACTATCCAATGGTGCGCAGCCAATAAACCAAGTATTAACCAAATCCAAGCGGGGTAAAGGGTTTCAACAGCTTTTATCTAAGCCCAACTGATCCATAACATGAAAAACAAAAAAGTCCGTTTTTCATCAAAAGTCATGCTGAAAAAAATGGTGGGAACCGGTTTTAAAGTATGGTGACGTACTATCCAATGGTGCGCAGCCAATAAACCAAGTATTAACCAAATCCAAGCGGGGTAAAGGGTTTCAACAGCTTTTATCTAAGCCCAACTGATCCATAACATGAAAAACAAAAAAGTCCGTTTTTCATCAAAAGTCATGCTGAAAAAAATGGTGGGAACCGGTTTTAAAGTATGGTGACGTACTATCCAATGGTGCGCAGCCAATAAACCAAGTATTAACCAAATCCAAGCGGGGTAAAGGGTTTCAACAGCTTTTATCTAAGCCCAACTGATCCATAACATGAAAAACAAAAAAGTCCGTTTTTCATCAAAAGTCATGCTGAAAAAAATGGTGGGAACCGGTTTTAAAGTATGGTGACGTACTATCCAATGGTGCGCAGCCAATAAACCAAGTATTAACCAAATCCAAGCGGGGTAAAGGGTTTCAACAGCTTTTATCTAAGCCCAACTGATCCATAACATGAAAAACAAAAAAGTCCGTTTTTCATCAAAAGTCATGCTGAAAAAAATGGTGGGAACCGGTTTTAAAGTATGGTGACGTACTATCCAATGGTGCGCAGCCAATAAACCAAGTATTAACCAAATCCAAGCGGGGTAAAGGGTTTCAACAGCTTTTATCTAAGCCCAACTGATCCATAACATGAAAAACAAAAAAGTCCGTTTTTCATCAAAAGTCATGCTGAAAAAAATGGTGGGAACCGGTTTTAAAGTATGGTGACGTACTATCCAATGGTGCGCAGCCAATAAACCAAGTATTAACCAAATCCAAGCGGGGTAAAGGGTTTCAGCAGCTTTTATCTAAGCCCAACTGATCCATAACATGAAAAACAAAAAAGTCCGTTTTTCATCAAAAGTCATGCTGAAAAAAATGGTGGGAACCGGTTTTAAAGTATGGTGACGTACTATCCAATGGTGCGCAGCCAATAAACCAAGTATTAACCAAATCCAAGCGGGGTAAAGGGTTTCAACAGCTTTTATCTAAGCCCAACTGATCCATAACATGAAAAACAAAAAAGTCCGTTTTTCATCAAAAGTCATGCTGAAAAAAATGGTGGGAACCGGTTTTAAAGTATGGTGACGTACTATCCAATGGTGCGCAGCCAATAAACCAAGTATTAACCAAATCCAAGCGGGGTAAAGGGTTTCAACAGCTTTTATCTAAACCCAACTGATCCATAACATGAAAAACAAAAAAGTCCGTTTTTCATCAAAAGTCATGCTGAAAAAAATGGTGGGAACCGGTTTTAAAGTATGGTGACGTACTATCCAATGGTGCGCAGCCAATAAACCAAGTATTAACCAAATCCAAGCGGGGTAAAGGGTTTCAACAGCTTTTATCTAAGCCCAACTGATCCATAACATGAAAAACAAAAAAGTCCGTTTTTCATCAAAAGTCATGCTGAAAAAAATGGTGGGAACCGGTTTTAAAGTATGGTGACGTACTATCCAATGGTGCGCAGCCAATAAACCAAGTATTAACCAAATCCAAGCGGGGTAAAGGGTTTCAACAGCTTTTATCTAAGCCCAACTGATCCATAACATGAAAAACAAAAAAGTCCGTTTTTCATCAAAAGTAGCAGCAGAATGGGTGAACAGACCAGGTTTTCATGCAAAAATAAGGCTTCTACGGAAACGAAATTATTTAAAAAAATGCAGAGTGTGTGAACAGACAAACTTTTTTAGGCATCAATTTACTAAACTGAGGCTTCCCAAAACTGCTTATATAAGCCCCAATTTACTAAACTGAGGCTTCCTTGAAAATACTTAATTAATTTTTAATAATAATTTGAGCAAAGAATAAAAAAAAAAAGACGCCATTTAGTTGACGTTCACCTCCTCTGCTGCTAATGCGCTAACTAAATATTTGATCAAGTCCGACATAATATCTTGTCCGAGGGTCTGATAAATTTATCGTCACAAATCCGTGTGGGATTGACTGAGCGCGGCTAAAGAAATTTTTAAATTGATTATGATCCATATCACCACAGCACCAAGTTTGCCAAATATTTCTAAGAGTATGAGTATCAACTCCGTTAAATACACACAGTATATTGCAGTTATCTCGGATCACTTTTGGTATTTGAGTGTAACGTTGAGTGACATATATCACATCTGTGTTTTTGTGACGCCCCCGGGAAAATATTCTAGCAGGATTTTTTTGATTATCTAACATGATATCATCATATACGACTAAATTGTTAATACTTCCGTCGATGGAGTCAATACTAGGTGCCTCTTCGATATCGGTTATAAACTCAATAACACCATCACCGTTAATTTCTCGCGCGGCATCATTAAAATCCTTTAACACTTCATAACATCGCTGATCATCTACACTCGGAGCAATCATATACAACTTATCCCACTTCATCCATCTCGTTATCAAATTAAGTAGCAATTGTGTTTTACCACTTCCAGATGGTCCGATGATAATCGCGCGAATAGAATTTGGTAACATTGCATGGTGTCTAATAGGTTCCCGTCGTCTCGTAGCTGAATAATCAATTACATTCAAGCTGTTTATATATAAATTATGGATCTATATTGTGTGAAGTGTAGGACGCGTACTGGCACAAATGACTTGACGACGATTACAACGAAAAATAATCGATCAGCGCTTTCTGGTAAATGGGTACAATGTAGTACGAAAAAATTTAGATTTACTTCCACGAAACCTTTAAAAAAAAACGAGGAGGTGATATTGCAGCCAAGTTAGCAAAACTCCCTGGAACACCGTGGGCAAAGTATCCAGGAGAAAAGCACCTTCCAGGATATAGCTACTGTGGACCGGGGACACGATTAGATATCAGACTTGATGATCAAAATCAGCCCCGACCCGGCGAGTATCCAATAAACGCTATTGATAAGGCGTGTCATGCTCATGATGTCGCTTATAAAAGCAGCAATCTTCAACACAGACATCTCGCAGATGTAAAATTAATTCATGCGTTAAATGCTATTCCTGATAAATCCTTCAAAGAAAAATTGGCTTCGTGGTTGGTAAAATCTGCTATGAAGGGTAAATTGATGTTAGGTGCTGGTAATTGAAAATGCTAGCATTTTAATATGGAATCTATTTACTATTCTCCGAGGGGATACTGGAGAGGTTACGCAGCAATCAATAAACTAGCTAGTGCATCAAAGGTGAAAAAAACTACAGCGGCAAACTGGTTATCTAAACAGGCAATATGGCAAATTTATCTACCAGCGCCTAAACAAATTAACTATTCGCATTTTGATGTTACAACACCTAATGAAGTTCATCAAGCTGATATACTATTTCTGCCGCATGACAACGGTTACAAATACGCGTTAACGTTAGTTGATATTGCAAGTCGATACAAAGAAGCAGAACCGTTAAAAGCAAAATCATCTACTGAAGTAGCTTCTGCATTTGATAAAATTTATCGACGAGGTCCTCTGCGCTGGCCAAATCTGTTACAAGTTGATCCTGGCAAGGAATTTCAAGGTGTTGTTACATCTACGATGAAACATCATAATGTCGCCATCAGACGAGGACACACTGCGCTACATCGCGATCAGGCAATTGTTGAACGGTTTAATAAAACCCTTGCTGAGCGGTTATTCGGATATCAATACGCAAAAGAATTCATCCAGGATAAACGATCCCGTGAATGGGTCAAGAGATTACCAGCTGTGATTACCGCAATCAATAATGAGATTACTAGAACAATTAATATGAAACCTGTCAACGCTATTAAGAAGGCGTCTATCAAAATGGAAATCCAAGGAATTTCACAAAAAGAACCAATTCTTGGTAGTAATGTCATTGTAAGGTACTTATATGAACCAGGAGAGCTTGAGGGTGGTAAAAAAAGAGCTACCGATCCTATTTGGAGTGTCACTACGCATAGGATATTCGGTATAACACGATCAACTGGTAGACCTCCAATCTATAGACTGGATTCAACTGCTCCTCAGCGAGGATTTACTCGACAACAACTACAAGTGATCCCCGAAGATACTCAATTGCCACCGCGTGGTCTTAACTAGCACCTAAGGTGCTGGCACCTCTGCGTCTGTTGCACTCAAGACAAGTCAACCTCACATTGTTTCTGACATGACCGAGATTGTTATCTTTTCTATCTACGGTGAATTGGCGAGGATCTTTATCCGACCAATTCCAACTCATTATACAATTACAACTCGCGCAGTGATTATTCTGTTGCTGTTTCAGCGTCTTAATTAATTCAGCATCGATGTCAAATTCTCTTTTATTTTTTTTATCCTGTTGTTTATAACCAGAGAGTTTTTTTCTGATTATATTATCATCGGTGTGTATATTACTTAATGTATTGTCATTATCATTAACCACAATTCTTCGAAGTTGGTTTATTCGCCGTACTCTGGATACTGCGAGATAAACTAAATTTGACCACTCAATATGATTATCTACTATCCAAAGAGTTGTGTCTGTGATAGTTAATCCCTGTGAAGAGTGTATTGTTGCTGCATAACCTAACGTCCATGGGGATTTATCAGCACCTAATGCATCTTTAACGACGCTGATATCAACCAGCACAATATCATTTAATACTAAATTCTGCTTTTGTTGTTGTCCAGGAATGTCAACGTCGATATTCTGCTTTCGTGTATCCTTAGGTCTATAACAGAGTGGTACTGGAAGTGTTGCAAATTTTTCTTTATGTAGCGCAAACAACTTCATCTGAAGTGCGTCTCTGACTATTTTTCTACTCGCGATTATTAAATCATTTGGCCTCCACATTTCCCAAAAATCATTCATGGGAGTTTCTGAAATTATTTCACGCGCTATTTCACATTGGATTTTATCCGGTTGTAATCTAATTAGCGCTTTGAATTCTCGTAATTGTTCATCAAGTGATCTATGGTCGGTATTAATCTCTTCATAATAATCTACAAATCCTTTTAGCCATTCATGTGGAGATCCACCAACAAATGGCTGCGGTTGGCCGTGATCCCCGCACATGACGACTTTTGTATTTTTCAATAACAACCATTCAAGAAATATCTGTAATACTGTCAAAGATACCGTGCATATTTCATCCCAGATTATTATTTCAGGAATAAATTTATCGCCCATTCGATCAGGAGTCCATGTATCGCCTTTCCATCGAAAGAAGCTGTGATAAGTACAGGCTTTTACCCCCCGCGCTATCATCTCTCTGGCGAGTCTGTGAGTTGGTGTTAACACAACCATGGTTGACCGACGAAATAATTCGATTGCACGAGTTGTCTTTCCTGATCCACCTCAGCCGTTTAAATAAACTGTCTTGTATCTACAAATCGGATCGGATACAGGTGGTGCAGTAGAAAATTCTGTAGAAACGCTAGCGTTTCCAATTTCACAACAAATATATTTATCATCCATAGCAACGTCTGCGGATTTACAATACTCATGTAGTGTTTCTTTTTTAAACCTCCAATTTCCCCACGCTTCCTTAGGATCTGTGAATTTAGCTACATCTGATTTGTATTTCTCATGGATATACATCGAATCAGTAGCTACTCTAACCGCGGTATCGGGAAATCTGTTTATCATCGAGAATAGATTAATACAAGAATAGGCTAGCATAGAACTTCTCAAATGTGTGTACTGACAACTATATCCATCACAGTAGGTAACAACCGTACCTAATTTCTCACCATTGGATCGAAAAGCATCCCTACGGGTTACAAATTTTCCTTTTTTTATTAAATCGGTTATGATAAAATCGTATTCTTCATTGTCTAAGATCAATCTCGAAGAATATTTTGCATTGTCAAATCTTCCACCTTGAGTGAATTTACCGATTATTCTTCGTCCGAGCTCTTTAGCCTCTCTATTCCTACCTTCGAATAACCTCTTAGACCAATCCATAAGTGTTTCACAATCTCCCAATTGTTTTCGTTGTTCGTTAATTATTTTTTCTAGATCGGGTTTTGGTAACCAAACATCTTTCTGCGCGTTATAGCATATAATAGCTTCGCTGACAATTAATGATGTTAACATACCACAATCGATCATATATCGCAATAGCACAATTGGCATCCACGCTTTTTCATACATATGTCTACCAAGCCAAAGATAACTACACGGATGTAACCCTGTAGCTAATTCGAATGATATCACACGAGCGAATCCGGTTAAATCAAAATTAGAACTGCTAGCAGTTCCAGGCAATGGACCATTAATCGCAACACGAGTCATTTCATGTGTGGGATGTCCAAATCGTTTAAAATATTCAGAGCATTCTCCATATCCGAGAAAACTTCCAGGATAACACGCGGATATATCAATTGAAATCATACCATCACGTGAGTATTTCGTATTCCACAATCCTCCATGACCCAATTCGACGCAACTCAACTTCACGTCATTGAGAAAATCACTTCGTGTTGGACGCCATGAGTTTTTTTCTCTTGCAAAGTGAGCTACTACTGATGGAATTGTGAAGCTATCCGTAAGTAGTTTTTCATGGAAACTCTCCGGTGAAAATTCATTAGCGATTTTTCTCATTCTAGTATCTAATTCTTCAGTTCGATATAATTCACCATTTGGTTTTACAAACTGATCAAATCCTATTTCCGGATCCTCATTACTCCTGAGTAACCACATTGACACAGGGTCGTCTTTGGTTAATGTGTGAATAGCATCAAATAATTTCTCTTCATAGAAACCATCCCTAGAAAATTCTTTAGGGATATATCGAACAGTTCTTTCTCGTGGAAATATATTTACCGCGGGTGTCCACGCGTGTTTGTTATGATCGATAATTTCAATTGGAGCTCCTCGCGATTGATATTTCGGTTCGTATAATACTTCTCCGGTTATCGTCGCTACCGATATTGGAAATTTTAATAATGCTTCTAATTTAGCTATATCGGAAATCGTTGCCCCGCGTTGTTTCACCGTTAGTTCCCATTCGGTTATTTTGTTTCGTCGTTGTTCAGTTAATTTGTTTCCCCGGGATGCATTTGTGAAGTGTTCTATTAACCGTGTTGCTACACAATTTAATGGTGACGACTCCGTCAAATCACCTTGTGATTTCGACGATGAAAACATCGGAGCTAGTTTTGCAATACTTGGCTTATCATTTAGCTGATATATTCCGTAAACAACTGCTGTTACAGGATAAGATTTCTCATAGTATGGTTTGTCAATTCCAGTTAGAATTCCTGGTTTGGAATCTCTACTCACAATAACAGTTTTTTTATCCTTAAGGATTGGGTCAAATTTATCTCTGATAATCCATTCACCTTCCTCTTCGATAATAAATTTTATTCTAAAAATATACCTCCGTTGAGATTTCCCGCCAAGGTGTGAAAGTATCACAGCTGCTCTTATATCATTCATAGTAGCATCAATTATGGGTATATTGACATCTTCATCAATAATTCGAAATGTCGACCACGTATGAGATGCTCCATCACGCTTAAACTCATTAAAACAGTCGCTGATTTTACTCAATAGTGGTTTATCATCTACTAGACTTTTAGGTATATCAGAGATTCTATCGAGATTAAATCTAGCATTTTTCCAAGGAGTAATTTTCGATAATCTCTTGAACTCCTTCATATTATAATTAAAACAAGTATTTAAATAAAAAAATTTTATATAATGAATCATTGCAAATGGCTTATGATTGGATCAAAGACTCCGTGTAACAAATCATGCAGAAATGAATTCTGTGGGTATCATATGCAGAGTGTGAGAAACGGTTCGGAGGGGCCTCTACCATGTTTGCATTGTGGGGTAGGTGTAAGAGGCAAGTCGCAGTTATGCGTAAATTGCGGGGGTAAGCGTTATAGAGAGTTAAAACGTTATTATGACAAGCGAAGAATCAAAAATCCTGACGACGTCAATGACAACGTCAATGGCAAAATCATAAAAACTACGGATGACTATATAAAAAGATTTGCTAATGTTATAATTCAGCCAATTAACGAATTAGACAAATAGATATATTATATATACAAATGAGCCAAGAATTTCAAAGACATCCTGTTATTGAAAATTATGAAGCTTCTCGTGATGGTGTTGTTAGACACTGTAGAAATCTATTGGGTGGGATAATGGTATGGGGTATTTGATATTTAAAGCTGGAGGGAAAATGTATCTCAATCACCGTTTCGTCTTCGAAGTGTATAACGGATCAATCAAAGATGGTTTTGTTATTGATCATATTGATTCCGATACTAAGAATAACAAATTGAACAACCTTCAAGCTATTTCTCAATGTGAAAACACAAAACGAGGAAGAACTGGGAAATACCCGAAAAATGCTAGATCCGTAAAGTCAATTAATACTGACAACACGGAGATAGTATTTCAATCAATGTCAGAAGCTGGTAGGCATTTCGATATTTACCCCTCCTCAGTACAAAAAGTAGCAGAGGGAATTTATAAGACCGCTTTTTCAAAGCGTTTTAAAAACAAAATTCAGTTTTCTTACGTATAATACGTAAATGGAAATCTTACGGATTTCACGGGAGATAACTCCGTTAGGTATAACGCGTGTGACAAATCATCAATGACAGAGTTACGGATCTTAAACATGGAAACGCTAGCGTTTCTAACATTGATTTTGATTGGTTGTTATAATTACATAAATCTGAACAAAACACAATCAATTTTGTCTTTTTTCAAGTATTAACAGAACTGTTTTATAGACACGTCGTATTTAAACATTTTTTTTAATGTCTGTTTCAAGTATTATGCGTGTTTTCAACATTGTCAGTGATCGCTAATAAACAAACAAATAATTACAATCACTACACCTCTTTTATATCACCTCGTCGTAATGAGTGTATATATACAAATTCGTCTTTATTATAATTGGGCATTTAGCCGAAATTCAAGTGTAAACAAAACCACACCGTCACACGTGGTATGAACGTTATTATTGACATTCAAAACCAAAGTTTCGATTTTGCGGTTTTGTTTACACTTGAATGTAGCATTCTAGGTGACACAATGACAATGGATGACGCGGGCCCGCGTCATCCATTGTCATTGTGTCACCTATAATCTATTGTTGTACCGTCCTATGTGTATATAACCGCCTACCACACTAGATCAGGGGTTATTGTGCCGTCGTCATCCATTGTCATTGAAAATCAATTCATTCACTTATAATCTATTGTTGTACTGTCCTATGTGTATATATAACCGCCTACCACACTAGATCAGGGGTTATTGTGCCGTCGTCATTCATTATATTGTATATAATCATAATCACCTATAATCGCATTAAGCTTCTGGGTATATTAAGATGCTCAACACCTTAGTGTATCCAGAATTCATTTTGAAAATACTTTGTATTTTTAATTCTAAAGAATTTTCATACTTTGTATTTAAACAAATATATTTTTATATATATATGAATATTGAAAATATTAAATTGATTATTATTGAAATCAACAAACTTAAGGATCAAAATATAAAATTATGTTCAGGGTTAGATTGTGATCAAATTATGACCGATTTCGAGGATATACAATTTGCAGAACAGACGGGGAAATACGTCCTAGCGAAAAAATATTTTTTAACTAAAAAGATCCAAAGACTCATCATTAATATCCTTCGCGAACATCATAGATGGACCAGCTGATCTAGTATAGTCATCAGAATATCTCGCTAACCCGATTATCCCCGTTGCAATATCAACCTCGCGTTCAATAGCTTCGATTTCTTTTCCATCAATGAGATATCTAGCACTTTCAAATAACGCCATGATGCCATTGCTAACAAAACCGACTTGAGTACCATCTGCATATGGTGTATTAGCTACAACATCTGTTACGAGTTCACCTTCGACTTCAATAAAGGCTTCCGCGGGTAAAAAGTATTTACTGGTATCATGAACTTGAAGTTCAATTCTCCCGCGAAGATTAGGTTGCACTGCGTGATAAGCAAAAAATTGATAATCACGTACAGAATCATCTTTAAGTACTGGGGCGTATTGACTAAGCTCTCACGTATAAGCTTTTGGATATTAATGATCACGCTGGGAAAGATCAATTTATTATAAGACGCCCACAGAATCGTGCTGATCCTAATCCTGTTGATTTTGAGGTTACTATAGGTGGTGTTGCTTTGGTATTGAGAATATGATTATAACTAACGATCCCAATTACAACCTAGGATTTGCAACAAGAGTAGCAATGTTGCAAGGAGAGCATCGACGGTTTTCATGTGCGATTCCGCTCCATCACATATTTGGATTTTGTAGAAACGTCAGAAAAGTTATCTATGGGGTAAAACATACTATAGCGCTAATGAGAAGGAGTACTGATAATCATGCAATCTGGCGTGATGCTGGCGCCGCTGCGGGTAAAGTCATTTTATCAAAACTATCACTGTGGATGCCAGTGTTGACTCCGTCGTTGTCAACAGAACCGCGGTTACTGTCATTTATGGATCAAGGGGGGAAGCGATTATTAAGTTGGCTGTCAACGTCCACAGATACCATGGATTCTAATATTGATGGTACACTTACATGGCATCTAGCATCAAAACAGGGTATTACAGCTCCACGGCATATTTTTATTGCGCTACAGAATACTGAGCGATTAAATAATCAAGAACGTTCCCATATGATATTTGATCAAATTGGGTGTAGTGAAGTCTCGCTGAGAATAAACGGACAGCAAGAACCATCAGAGGATATACAACTTGATTATGAAACCAATCATATTGCAAGAGTTTATCATCAGTTGCTGTCGTATATGGGACGCGATCAAAATGTCGATACTGGTCTACAAATTTCACAGTTGGATTTTAGAAGTTTATATCCGATTTATTACTTTTCGTTGGAACATCTCGACTTGATGAGACAGTCCGTCGTTGATATACACTTCCGAGCTCGTGTACATCCTGGTGCTATTGCTAATTATAGAGCGGTTGCTGTCATTCTCAGTGATAAGTCAATGATACTCGAAGGTGTTGGTGGACGAATGAGACTGGTAGATGCACCAGTGGAAAATCTTTAGAAATTCTACGAATTTTCATTGAATCGCTTGCGATTTAGAATCAATCTATTTTGTATAATGTCGTATAGTAATATCAATGTTACGTTGACACCTGGTCAGATAAAAAAATTACAATCCAAATCAGCTAAGCAATGCGGAACCACAATAACGCTGAAACCTAATCAAATGAATGGCGGAGGGAATAAACTATCGCTGACGAAAACTCAGGTTAATCATTTTAATAAAGCGCTGAAAGAAAAAAAGGGAGTTCAGGTTACTCTTTCTACGAGCGCGATTAAAAATATGGAAAAAACTGGTGGTATATTCCCGCTGTTAGGGCTGATTCCAGGGTTGATTGCCGCAGCGGCCCCAGCGGTGGCGAAGGCGGCAGCGTTAGGAGCCGTTGGTACCGCGGCAGGAATGGCACTAAAGAAAGCAACAGGCGGATCCGTCCGCGCTGGTAAAAAAAAAGGAAAGGGTCTAAGACTACCAGGAACCCCGTATTCATGGTACAGCGGAAAGGGTCTTCGAATTCCAGGAACGATATAGTTCGGGAACCTGTGGTTCCTATGTCCAATTTTGATTTAATTGATGCCGCTAAAAAACTAGCGATAAAAAACTTCAGAGGTGTTTTTATGAGAGATCAGTTACCGACACAACCAAATGATGTTGAAACCGGTATTATTAATCTAGATAACAGCGATGGACCTGGAGCACATTGGGTTTGTTACGCGATTGATCCTCGTGGGATTGTTTATTTCGATTCATATGGATTAGCGCCCCCAAAAGAATTTATGCGTTATATTAAGAAATTTAAAAGATTTCCAATTTTTTATTCTACACTACCAACACAAACGTTGAATGACCCACCAATATGCGGTCGAGAAGTATTAAATGTCCTTAATGCTATTTCGAAAGAATCTTTAAAACCACCTCATGTAGTGGTAAATGAGTATACTAGCGGTCGTTGGATTGAAAATCCATAGGATTAGAAATCCATAGGATTTAAATGATAAAAAGATTTCTATAATAATGATTGATATTTGGGGACGACCTTTATCATCGCTGAAAAAACCTGATAGTGGAGTTGAAACTGTTGATAACAAGGATGTTAAAAAACTAATCGAAGATGAAATAGCTGAAATGTTGAATCTAGCAAATGTTGATCCTGGTGAAATAGTTGTTTTTCAAGATCGTCAGGGTAAGTTGAAAAGTAGTAATATCTCTCTTAATGATATTTTGGTTAAACAACGAGACGCAGCAGAGGATACTATCGCGTTATTTTCTGATGGGGGTAAACTCAAACCAGGTGTACTTGTTTCAACAATTACGGATAAATTAGCAACATATGATAACACAGTGAATTCATTAAAATCACTAAGCGATAAATATGACGATCATATAATTGTATTTGATCAGTTTAGTGAAACACAAAGAAATACAATTGACCAAATTGACAAACCCATACTAGAATTTTTTGGAAATCCACCAGTAACCACACCAAAACTCACCGTAATAAAAAATGCTATATTGGAACTAACAACTCTTCAATCCGAATATGAAAAACACACGAAACTATTTATGACGTTTCGTAAAAACCTCATGGACAAGTTTATTGGGAGCCCATTTGATAAAATTGAAATAACACTTCCCGATATTAAAAAATCCATCGATGAACTTAAAACATTCAACAGCGCAATAAGGGATGATGCAACGAGAATGATAAGCGTTGTTGAAAAAGTAAAAATTCCTCATGATAAATCTATCGTCAGCAACGTAGTACACACGATGCAACATGGATCATTTACGTGGACTCCCACAAACAACATCTTAAACATAACCGCAGCAGTCAAGGGTATTTATCGATTAATAATAGTATCACCGAATCAGTTTAATATATCATCAAGTAGTTCATCTGGAGTCAATAATACGATATCAACGATCATCAACAAGGATACAACTGAACAATTCACGATAACAAATACAGATGGAAATCTAGCCAAGGTTTCAGTAACGTGGTACGTAGAATTCGTAGTGGATTTAAGTAAACAATTAAATTGATTTAAAATTTCTTTCAGAATTTTGAATTGAAAATGCTAGCGCTTTTAAAATAAAATGACTCCATCATCGAATCAGTATCGCTATGATCAAGTCAAAGAGTTTCAAACTAAACTCAATTCTCTCTGTGAGGAGTATCAAATAAAAATAAAAAAATACCAACGAAGAATAACCGCAGTTGATATCACCGTATACTCAGTGTCGGGAGTAATCACTGCTGCTGGGATAATACTATCTTCGGTTACAATGATTGCTCCGGTTGTAGTTCCAATAGTTATTTCTTCGATAGCTACAATTGCGGGTATATTAACCGGGATCACAAAAAAATTATCATCGTGTAGCCAGAGTAAACTACATAATTACGTAATTAAATTTCATATTGCATCTGCCGGTTACTCACAATTATCCTCGTTGATATCATCGTCACTCGATGACACAACAATATCAGATAGCGAATTTTCAACGATGGCTCAATTGTATAAATCAACAATGCTGAAATTAGAGCAGAATAATAATAATAATAATGTCGTCGCAAGAACTACTTCAACAAATAGTAACAAATACAACACCGGTGAAAACAAGCACAATATCAGTAACCTCAACGCGTCCTGAATTCAGTGTGAATTTTCCGATTCCCGTTCCCGTGAGCGAGATCGCGCTAGCAAAACTACGAGTGTATCATAGCTGGCCCAATATCAGATCGGTAGCATTTGGTGGTCAACAACCAAATAATTCCTTGGTGTTCGCGTGGAAAAATCGTGAAGACGGAACCCCAGACTGGAACGTTGTCTCGTTACCAACTGGGTCATATCAAATCGAACAGATCAACGCTGAATTTCAACGAAGAATAAAATCTCTCACTGGAAAAGAATCAAAAATCGCTATAACGGTTCACGAGCCGACGTTATCATCTGCGATCGAGATTAATTCCCCTGGGTATGTTGTAGATATTTATCAAAGTTCTATAAGATCAGTGTTAGGATGGCCTGAACTACCACCTCAACGAGAAACTGTTGATATACCAGAACCTGTAAAATCCGATTATGTCACAGACAAGATGAAACCTGATAATCCAATAAAAAGTTATCAAGATTATTCTCCCAACAAATTTATAGGATACGACAACAAAAATAATATGATATTTTACACCAACTTAATCAAAGAAAACTTAACAGCGATGAATAATGATTTTTCATTATTGTTAATATCCATCAAATCCGGCTCTCTCACCAAAAACGAGTTTATTAGTGTAGTACAAACAGGTAACAAAATCATCAACGATATGGAAACATTTCATACGCAAATTATTCAACAAGTATTAATGAGTGAAATTTATAAAGAAGTGTTTGCGGTAGAATTCAATATCCCAAAAGAGGATATTCAAACATCTAAAATCCCTGGGTATAAACCCGACGAATTAAAAAAATATCTCAGTTATGCCATCGATATTGGGTTTAAGAAAATCCATGACGATTGGAAGAAATTATCACGACAAAAAACAAATATTTTGACGTTTAATAACGACCAAGATGGCGGTGGGAGACATATCGCTCCGAACAACGTAAATATATCCTCGGTGATATCATTAAATTTAGTATGTGACGTTATCGAAGGAAACTATCAAATAAATCTTGAGCAAACAAATCAAGCTCAGCAGGGATATATTTTATATTCATTTGCACCAACGGCTCCTCCAGGATTTCTAATTATTGAAGACCCAACTAATCTAGTCTATATGCGATGTCATAATAATTTGTTAACGAGAATTAATTTCAAACTCACTGACCAATATAATAATTTAATTGATCTACGAGGTGAAGTTTTGCAAATTAGTTTGTTTGTACAGTCCTGAAAGGATTTTCGTCTTAAAGACTTTCATCGTAAAAAAATTGTTAGCGCATTAGCAGCAGAGGAGGTGAACGTCAACTAAATGGCGTCTTTTTTTTTTATTCTTTGCTCAAATTATTATTAAAAATTAATTAAGTATTTTCAAGGAAGCCTCAGTTTAGTAAATTGGGGCTTATATAAGCAATTTTGGGAAGCCTCAGTTTAGTAAATTGACGCCTAAAAAAGTTTGTCTGTTCACACACTCTGCATTTTTTTAAAAAATTTCGTTTCCGTAGAAGCCTTATTTTTGCTTGAAAACCTGGTCTGTTCACCCATTCTGCTGCTAAAGTCATGCTGAAAAAAATGGTGGGAACCGGTTTTAAAGTATGGTGACGTACTATCCAATGGTGCGCAGCCAATAAACCAAGTATTAACCAAATCCAAGCGGGGTAAAGGGTTTCAACAGCTTTTATCTAAGCCCAACTGATCCAAAACATGAAAAACAAAAAAGTCCGTTTTTCATCAAAAGTCATGCTGAAAAAAATGGTGGGAACCGGTTTTAAAGTATGGTGACGTACTATCCAATGGTGCGCAGCCAATAAACCAAGTATTAACCAAATCCAAGCGGGGTAAAGGGTTTCAACAGCTTTTATCTAAGCCCAACTGATCCATAACATGAAAAACAAAAAAGTCCGTTTTTCATCAAAAGTCATGCTGAAAAAAATGGTGGGAACCGGTTTTAAAGTATGGTGACGTACTATCCAATGGTGCGCAGCCAATAAACCAAGTATTAACCAAATCCAAGCGGGGTAAAGGGTTTCAACAGCTTTTATCTAAGCCCAACTGATCCATAACATGAAAAACAAAAAAGTCCGTTTTTCATCAAAAGTCATGCTGAAAAAAATGGTGGGAACCGGTTTTAAAGTATGGTGACGTACTATCCAATGGTGCGCAGCCAATAAACCAAGTATTAACCAAATCCAAGCGGGGTAAAGGGTTTCAACAGCTTTTATCTAAGCCCAACTGATCCATAACATGAAAAACAAAAAAGTACGTTTTTCATCAAAAGTCATGCTGAAAAAAATGGTGGGAACCGGTTTTAAAGTATGGTGACGTACTATCCAATGGTGCGCAGCCAATAAACCAAGTATTAACCAAATCCAAGCGGGGTAAAGGGTTTCAACAGCTTTTATCTAAGCCCATTTGATCCATAACATGAAAAACAAAAAAGTCCGTTTTTCATCAAAAGTCATGCTGAAAAAAATGGTGGGAACCGGTTTTAAAGTATGGTGACGTACTATCCAATGGTGCGCAGCCAATAAACCAAGTATTAACCAAATCCAAGCGGGGTAAAGGGTTTCAACAGCTTTTATCTAAGCCCAACTGATCCATAACATGAAAAACAAAAAAGTCCGTTTTTCATCAAAAGTCATGCTGAAAAAAATGGTGGGAACCGGTTTTAAAGTATGGTGACGTACTATCCAATGGTGCGCAGCCAATAAACCAAGTATTAACCAAATCCAAGCGGGGTAAAGGGTTTCAACAGCTTTTATCTAAGCCCAACTGATCCATAACATGAAAAACAAAAAAGTCCGTTTTTCATCAAAAGTCATGCTGAAAAAAATAGTGGGAACCGGTTTTAAAGTATGGTGACGTACTATCCAATGGTGCGCAGCCAATAAACCAAGTATTAACCAAATCCAAGCGGGGTAAAGGGTTTCAACAGCTTTTATCTAAGCCCAACTGATCCATAACATGAAAAACAAAAAAGTCCGTTTTTCATCAAAAGTCATGCTGAAAAAAATGGTGGGAACCGGTTTTAAAGTATGGTGACGTACTATCCAATGGTGCGCAGCCAATAAACCAAGTATTAACCAAATCCAAGCGGGGTAAAGGGTTTCAACAGCTTTTATCTAAGCCCAACTGATCCATAACATGAAAAACAAAAAAGTCCGTTTTTCATCAAAAGTCATGCTGAAAAAAATGGTGGGAACCGGTTTTAAAGTATGGTGACGTACTATCCAATGGTGCGCAGCCAATAAACCAAGTATTAACCAAATCCAAGCGGGGTAAAGGGTTTCAACAGCTTTTATCTAAGCCCAACTGATCCATAACATGAAAAACAAAAAAGTCCGTTTTTCATCAAAAGTCATGCTGAAAAAAATGGTGGGAACCGGTTTTAAAGTATGGTGACGTACTATCCAATGGTGCGCAGCCAATAAACCAAGTATTAACCAAATCCAAGCGGGGTAAAGGGTTTCAACAGCTTTTATCTAAGCCCAACTGATCCATAACATGAAAAACAAAAAAGTCCGTTTTTCATCAAAAGTCATGCTGAAAAAAATGGTGGGAACCGGTTTTAAAGTATGGTGACGTACTATCCAATGGTGCGCAGCCAATAAACCAAGTATTAACCAAATCCAAGCGGGGTAAAGGGTTTCAACAGCTTTTATCTAAGCCCAACTGATCCATAACATGAAAAACAAAAAAGTCCGTTTTTCATCAAAAGTCATGCTGAAAAAAATGGTGGGAACCGGTTTTAAAGTATGGTGACGTACTATCCAATGGTGCGCAGCCAATAAACCAAGTATTAACCAAATCCAAGCGGGGTAAAGGGTTTCAACAGCTTTTATCTAAGCCCAACTGATCCATAACATGAAAAACAAAAAAGTCCGTTTTTCATCAAAAGTCATGCTGAAAAAAATGGTGGGAACCGGTTTTAAAGTATGGTGACGTACTATCCAATGGTGCGCAGCCAATAAACCAAGTATTAACCAAATCCAAGCGGGGTAAAGGGTTTCAACAGCTTTTATCTAAGCCCAACTGATCCATAACATGAAAAACAAAAAAGTCCGTTTTTCATCAAAAGTCATGCTGAAAAAAATGGTGGGAACCGGTTTTAAAGTATGGTGACGTATTATCCAATGGTGCGCAGCCAATAAACCAAGTATTAACCAAATCCAAGCGGGGTAAAGGGTTTCAACAGCTTTTATCTAAGCCCAACTGATCCATAACATGAAAAACAAAAAAGTCCGTTTTTCATCAAAAGTCATGCTGAAAAAAATGGTGGGAACCGGTTTTAAAGTATGGTGACGTACTATCCAATGGTGCGCAGCCAATAAACCAAGTATTAACCAAATCCAAGCGGGGTAAAGGGTTTCAACAGCTTTTATCTAAGCCCAACTGATCCATAACATGAAAAACAAAAAAGTCCGTTTTTCATCAAAAGTCATGCTGAAAAAAATGGTGGGAACCGGTTTTAAAGTATGGTGACGTACTATCCAATGGTGCGCAGCCAATAAACCAAGTATTAACCAAATCCAAGCGGGGAAAAGGGTTTCAACAGCTTTTATCTAAGCCCAAATGATCCATAACATGAAAAACAAAAAAGTCCGTTTTTCATCAAAAGTCATGCTGAAAAAAATGGTGGGAACCGGTTTTAAAGTATGGTGACGTACTATCCAATGGTGCGCAGCCAATAAACCAAGTATTAACCAAATCCAAGCGGGGTAAAGGGTTTCAACAGCTTTTATCTAAGCCCAACTGATCCATAACATGAAAAACAAAAAAGTCCGTTTTTCATCAAAAGTCATGCTGAAAAAAATGGTGGGAACCGGTTTTAAAGTATGGTGACGTACTATCCAATGGTGCGCAGCCAATAAACCAAGTATTAACCAAATCCAAGCGGGGTAAAGGGTTTCAACAGCTTTTATCTAAGCCCAACTGATCCATAACATGAAAAACAAAAAAGTCCGTTTTTCATCAAAAGTCATGCTGAAAAAAATGGTGGGAACCGGTTTTAAAGTATGGTGACGTACTATCCAATGGTGCGCAGCCAATAAACCAAGTATTAACCAAATCCAAGCGGGGTAAAGGGTTTCAACAGCTTTTATCTAAGCCCAACTGATCCATAACATGAAAAACAAAAAAGTCCGTTTTTCATCAAAAGTCATGCTGAAAAAAATGGTGGGAACCGGTTTTAAAGTATGGTGACGTACTATCCAATGGTGCGCAGCCAATAAACCAAGTATTAACCAAATCCAAGCGGGGTAAAGGGTTTCAACAGCTTTTATCTAAGCCCAACTGATCCATAACATGAAAAACAAAAAAGTCCGTTTTTCATCAAAAGTCATGCTGAAAAAAATGGTGGGAACCGGTTTTAAAGTATGGTGACGTACTATCCAATGGTGCGCAGCCAATAAACCAAGTATTAACCAAATCCAAGCGGGGTAAAGGGTTTGAACAGCTTTTATCTAAGCCCAACTGATCCATAACATGAAAAACAAAAAAGTCCGTTTTTCATCAAAAGTCATGCTGAAAAAAATGGTGGGAACCGGTTTTAAAGTATGGTGACGTACTATCCAATGGTGCGCAGCCAATAAACCAAGTATTAACCAAATCCAAGCGGGGTAAAGGGTTTCAACAGCTTTTATCTAAGCCCAACTGATCCATAACATGAAAAACAAAAAAGTCCGTTTTTCATCAAAAGTCATGCTGAAAAAAATGGTGGGAACCGGTTTTAAAGTATGGTGACGTACTATCCAATGGTGCGCAGCCAATAAATCAAGTATTAACCAAATCCAAGCGGGGTAAAGGGTTTCAACAGCTTTTATCTAAGCCCAACTGATCCATAACATGAAAAACAAAAAAGTCCGTTTTTCATCAAAAGTCATGCTGAAAAAAATGGAGGGAACCGGTTTTAAAGTATGGTGACGTACTATCCAATGGTGCGCAGCCAATAAACCAAGTATTAACCAAATCCAAGCGGGGTAAAGGGTTTCAACAGCTTTTATCTAAGCCCAACTGATCCATAACATGAAAAACAAAAAAGTCCGTTTTTCATCAAAAGTCATGCTGAAAAAAATGGTGGGAACCGGTTTTAAAGTATGGTGACGTACTATCCAATGGTGCGCAGCCAATAAACCAAGTATTAACCAAATCCAAGCGGGGTAAAGGGTTTCAACAGCTTTTATCTAAGCCCAACTGATCCATAACATGAAAAACAAAAAAGTCCGTTTTTCATCAAAAGTCATGCTGAAAAAAATGGTGGGAACCGGTTTTAAAGTATGGTGACGTACTATCCAATGGTGCGCAGCCAATAAACCAAGTATTAACCAAATCCAAGCGGGGTAAAGGGTTTCAACAGCTTTTATCTAAGCCCAACTGATCCATAACATGAAAAACAAAAAAGTCCGTTTTTCATCAAAAGTCATGCTGAAAAAAATGGTGGGAACCGGTTTTAAAGTATGGTGACGTACTATCCAATGGTGCGCAGCCAATAAACCAAGTATTAACCAAATCCAAGCGGGGTAAAGGGTTTCAACAGCTTTTATCTAAGCCCAACTGATCCATAACATGAAAAACAAAAAAGTCCGTTTTTCATCAAAAGTCATGCTGAAAAAAATGGTGGGAACCGGTTTTAAAGTATGGTGACGTACTATCCAATGGTGCGCAGCCAATAAACCAAGTATTAACCAAATCCAAGCGGGGTAAAGGGTTTCAACAGCTTTTATCTAAGCCCAACTGATCCATAACATGAAAAACAAAAAAGTCCGTTTTTCATCAAAAGTCATGCTGAAAAAAATGGTGGGAACCGGTTTTAAAGTATGGTGACGTACTATCCAATGGTGCGCAGCCAATAAACCAAGTATTAACCAAATCCAAGCGGGGTAAAGGGTTTCAACAGCTTTTATCTAAGCCCAACTGATCCATAACATGAAAAACAAAAAAGTCCGTTTTTCATCAAAAGTCATGCTGAAAAAAATGGTGGGAACCGGTTTTAAAGTATGGTGACGTACTATCCAATGGTGCGCAGCCAATAAACCAAGTATTAACCAAATCCAAGCGGGGTAAAGGGTTTCAACAGCTTTTATCTAAGCCCAACTGATCCATAACATGAAAAACAAAAAAGTCCGTTTTTCATCAAAAGTCATGCTGAAAAAAATGGTGGGAACCGGTTTTAAAGTATGGTGACGTACTATCCAATGGTGCGCAGCCAATAAACCAAGTATTAACCAAATCCAAGCGGGGTAAAGGGTTTCAACAGCTTTTATCTAAGCCCAACTGATCCATAACATGAAAAACAAAAAAGTCCGTTTTTCATCAAAAGTCATGCTGAAAAAAATGGTGGGAACCGGTTTTAAAGTATGGTGACGTACTATCCAATGGTGCGCAGCCAATAAACCAAGTATTAACCAAATCCAAGCGGGGTAAAGGGTTTCAACAGCTTTTATCTAAGCCCAACTGATCCATAACATGAAAAACAAAAAAGTCCGTTTTTCATCAAAAGTCATGCTGAAAAAAATGGTGGGAACCGGTTTTAAAGTATGGTGACGTACTATCCAATGGTGCGCAGCCAATAAACCAAGTATTAACCAAATCCAAGCGGGGTAAAGGGTTTCAACAGCTTTTATCTAAGCCCAACTGATCCATAACATGAAAAACAAAAAAGTCCGTTTTTCATCAAAAGTCATGCTGAAAAAAATGGTGGGAACCGGTTTTAAAGTATGGTGACGTACTATCCAATGGTGCGCAGCCAATAAACCAAGTATTAACCAAATCCAAGCGGGGTAAAGGGTTTCAACAGCTTTTATCTAAGCCCAACTGATCCATAACATGAAAAACAAAAAAGTCCGTTTTTCATCAAAAGTCATGCTGAAAAAAATGGTGGGAACCGGTTTTAAAGTATGGTGACGTACTATCCAATGGTGCGCAGCCAATAAACCAAGTATTAACCAAATCCAAGCGGGGTAAAGGGTTTCAACAGCTTTTATCTAAGCCCAACTGATCCATAACATGAAAAACAAAAAAGTCCGTTTTTCATCAAAAGTCATGCTGAAAAAAATGGTGGGAACCGGTTTTAAAGTATGGTGACGTACTATCCAATGGTGCGCAGCCAATAAACCAAGTATTAACCAAATCCAAGCGGGGTAAAGGGTTTCAACAGCTTTTATCTAAGCCCAACTGATCCATAACATGAAAAACAAAAAAGTCCGTTTTTCATCAAAAGTCATGCTGAAAAAAATGGTGGGAACCGGTTTTAAAGTATGGTGACGTACTATCCAATGGTGCGCAGCCAATAAACCAAGTATTAACCAAATCCAAGCGGGGTAAAGGGTTTCAACAGCTTTTATCTAAGCCCAACTGATCCATAACATGAAAAACAAAAAAGTCCGTTTTTCATCAAAAGTCATGCTGAAAAAAATGGTGGGAACCGGTTTTAAAGTATGGTGACGTACTATCCAATGGTGCGCAGCCAATAAACCAAGTATTAACCAAATCCAAGCGGGGTAAAGGGTTTCAACAGCTTTTATCTAAGCCCAACTGATCCATAACATGAAAAACAAAAAAGTCCGTTTTTCATCAAAAGTCATGCTGAAAAAAATGGTGGGAACCGGTTTTAAAGTATGGTGACGTACTATCCAATGGTGCGCAGCCAATAAACCAAGTATTAACCAAATCCAAGCGGGGTAAAGGGTTTCAACAGCTTTTATCTAAGCCCAACTGATCCATAACATGAAAAACAAAAAAGTCCGTTTTTCATCAAAAGTCATGCTGAAAAAAATGGTGGGAACCGGTTTTAAAGTATGGTGACGTACTATCCAATGGTGCGCAGCCAATAAACCAAGTATTAACCAAATCCAAGCGGGGTAAAGGGTTTCAACAGCTTTTATCTAAGCCCAACTGATCCATAACATGAAAAACAAAAAAGTCCGTTTTTCATCAAAAGTCATGCTGAAAAAAATGGTGGGAACCGGTTTTAAAGTATGGTGACGTACTATCCAATGGTGCGCAGCCAATAAACCAAGTATTAACCAAATCCAAGCGGGGTAAAGGGTTTCAACAGCTTTTATCTAAGCCCAACTGATCCATAACATGAAAAACAAAAAAGTCCGTTTTTCATCAAAAGTCATGCTGAAAAAAATGGTGGGAACCGGTTTTAAAGTATGGTGACGTACTATCCAATGGTGCGCAGCCAATAAACCAAGTATTAACCAAATCCAAGCGGGGTAAAGGGTTTCAACAGCTTTTATCTAAGCCCAACTGATCCATAACATGAAAAACAAAAAAGTCCGTTTTTCATCAAAAGTCATGCTGAAAAAAATGGTGGGAACCGGTTTTAAAGTATGGTGACGTACTATCCAATGGTGCGCAGCCAATAAACCAAGTATTAACCAAATCCAAGCGGGGTAAAGGGTTTCAACAGCTTTTATCTAAGCCCAACTGATCCATAACATGAAAAACAAAAAAGTCCGTTTTTCATCAAAAGTCATGCTGAAAAAAATGGTGGGAACCGGTTTTAAAGTATGGTGACGTACTATCCAATGGTGCGCAGCCAATAAACCAAGTATTAACCAAATCCAAGCGGGGTAAAGGGTTTCAACAGCTTTTATCTAAGCCCAACTGATCCATAACATGAAAAACAAAAAAGTCCGTTTTTCATCAAAAGTCATGCTGAAAAAAATGGTGGGAACCGGTTTTAAAGTATGGTGACGTACTATCCAATGGTGCGCAGCCAATAAACCAAGTATTAACCAAATCCAAGCGGGGTAAAGGGTTTCAACAGCTTTTATCTAAGCCCAACTGATCCATAACATGAAAAACAAAAAAGTCCGTTTTTCATCAAAAGTCATGCTGAAAAAAATGGTGGGAACCGGTTTTAAAGTATGGTGACGTACTATCCAATGGTGCGCAGCCAATAAACCAAGTATTAACCAAATCCAAGCGGGGTAAAGGGTTTCAACAGCTTTTATCTAAGCCCAACTGATCCATAACATGAAAAACAAAAAAGTCCGTTTTTCATCAAAAGTCATGCTGAAAAAAATGGTGGGAACCGGTTTTAAAGTATGGTGACGTACTATCCAATGGTGCGCAGCCAATAAACCAAGTATTAACCAAATCCAAGCGGGGTAAAGGGTTTCAACAGCTTTTATCTAAGCCCAACTGATCCATAACATGAAAAACAAAAAAGTCCGTTTTTCATCAAAAGTCATGCTGAAAAAAATGGTGGGAACCGGTTTTAAAGTATGGTGACGTACTATCCAATGGTGCGCAGCCAATAAACCAAGTATTAACCAAATCCAAGCGGGGTAAAGGGTTTCAACAGCTTTTATCTAAGCCCAACTGATCCATAACATGAAAAACAAAAAAGTCCGTTTTTCATCAAAAGTCATGCTGAAAAAAATGGTGGGAACCGGTTTTAAAGTATGGTGACGTACTATCCAATGGTGCGCAGCCAATAAACCAAGTATTAACCAAATCCAAGCGGGGTAAAGGGTTTCAACAGCTTTTATCTAAGCCCAACTGATCCATAACATGAAAAACAAAAAAGTCCGTTTTTCATCAAAAGTCATGCTGAAAAAAATGGTGGGAACCGGTTTTAAAGTATGGTGACGTACTATCCAATGGTGCGCAGCCAATAAACCAAGTATTAACCAAATCCAAGCGGGGTAAAGGGTTTCAACA
>JARLTB010000589.1:0-51712 GCA_030141615.1 Unio pictorum
AGCGGGGTAAAGGGTTTCAACAGCTTTTATCTAAGCCCAACTGATCCATAACATGAAAACAAAAAAGTCCGTTTTTCATCAAAAGTCATGCTGAAAAAAATGGTGGGAACCGGTTTAAAGTATGGTGACGTACTATCCAATGGTGCGCAGCCAATAAACCAAGTATTAACCAAATCCAAGCGGGGTAAAGGGTTTCAACAGCTTTTATCTAAGCCCAACTGATCCATAACATGAAAAACAAAAAGTCCCTTTTTCATCAAAAGTCATGCTGAAAAAAATGGTGGGAACCGGTTTTAAAGTATGGTGACGTACTATCCAATGGTGCGCAGCCAATAAACCAAGTATTAACCAAATCCAAGCGGGGTAAAGGGTTTCAACAGCTTTTATCTAAGCCCAACTGATCCATAACATGAAAAACAAAAAAGTCCGTTTTTCATCAAAAGTCATGCTGAAAAAAATGGTGGGAACCGGTTTTAAAGTATGGTGACGTACTATCCAATGGTGCGCAGCCAATAAACCAAGTATTAACCAAATCAAGCGGGGTAAAGGGTTTCAACAGCTTTTATCTAAGCCCAACTGATCCATAATATGAAAAACAAAAAAGTCCGTTTTTCATCAAAAGTCATGCTGAAAAAAATGGTGGGGAATCGGTTTTAAAGTATGGTGACGTACTATCCAATGGTGCGCAGCCAATGAAACCAAGTATTAACCAAATCCAAGCGGGGTAAAGGGTTTCAACAGCTTTTATCTAAGCCCAACTGATCCATAACATGTAAAACAAAAAAGTCCGTTTTTCATCAAAAGTCATGCTGAAAAAAAATGGTGGGAACCGGTTTAAAGTATGGTGACGTACTATCCAATGGTGCGCAGCCAATAAACCAAGTATTAACCAAATCCAAGCGGGGTAAAGGGTTTCAACAGCTTTTATCTAAGCCCAACTGATCCATAACATGAAAAACAAAAAAGTCCGTTTTTCATCAAAAGTCATGCTGAAAAAAATGGTGGGAACCGGTTTTAAAGTATGGTGACGTACTATCCAATGGTGCGCAGCCAATAAACCAAGTATTAACCAAATCCAAGCGGGGTAAAGGGTTTCAACAGCTTTTATCTAAGCCCAACTGATCCATAACATGAAAAACAAAAAAGTCCGTTTTTCATCAAAAGTCATGCTGAAAAAAATGGTGGGAACCGGTTTTAAAGTATGGTGACGTACTATCCAATGGTGCGCAGCCAATAAACCAAGTATTAACCAAATCCAAGCGGGGTAAAGGGTTTCAACAGCTTTTATCTAAGCCCAACTGATCCATAACATGAAAAACAAAAAAGTCCGTTTTTCATCAAAAGTCATGCTGAAAAAAATGGTGGGAACCGGTTTTAAAGTATGGTGACGTACTATCCAATGGTGCGCAGCCAATAAACCAAGTATTAACCAAATCCAAGCGGGGTAAAGGGTTTCAACAGCTTTTATCTAAGCCCAACTGATCCATAACATGAAAAACAAAAAAGTCCGTTTTTCATCAAAAGTCATGCTGAAAAAAATGGTGGGAACCGGTTTTTAAGTATGGTGACGTACTATCCAATGGTGCGCAGCCAATAAACCAAGTATTAACCAAATCCAAGCGGGGTAAAAGGTTTCAACAGCTTTTATCTAAGCCCAACTGATCCATAACATGAAAAACAAAAAAGTCCGTTTTTCATCAAAAGTCATGCTGAAAAAAATGGTGGGAACCGGTTTTAAAGTATGGTGACGTACTATCCAATGGTGCGCAGCCAATAAACCAAGTATTAACCAAATCCAAGAGGGGTAAAGGGTTTCAACAGCTTTTATCTAAGCCCAACTGATCCATAACATGAAAAACAAAAAAGTCCGTTTTTCATCAAAAGTCATGCTGAAAAAAATGGTGGGAACCGGTTTTAAAGTATGGTGACGTACTATTTAATGGTGCGCAGCCAATAAACCAAGTATTAACCAAATCCAAGCGGGGTAAAGGGTTTCAACAGCTTTTATCTAAGCCCAACTGATCCATAACATGAAAAACAAAAAAAGTCCGTTTTTCATCAAAAGTCATGCTGAAAAAAATGGTGGGAACCGGTTTTAAAGTATGGTGACGTACTATCCAATGGTGCGCAGCCAATAAACCAAGTATTAACCAAATCCAAGCGGGGTAAAGGGTTTCAACAGCTTTTATCTAAGCCCAACTGATCCATAACCATGAAAAACAAAAAAGTCCGTTTTTCATCAAAAGTCATGCTGAAAAAAATGGTGGGAACCGGTTTTAAAGTATGGTGACGTACTATCCAATGGTGCGCAGCCAATAAACCAAGTATTAACCAAATCCAAGCGGGGTAAAGGGTTTCAACAGCTTTTATCTAAGCCCAACTGATCCATAACATGAAAAACAAAAAAGTCCGTTTTTCATCAAAAGTCATGCTGAAAAAAATGGTGGGAACCGGTTTTAAAGTATGGTGACGTACTATCCAATGGTGCGCAGCCAATAAACCAAGTATTAACCAAATCCAAGCGGGGTAAAGGGTTTCAACAGCTTTTATCTAAGCCCAACTGATCCATAACATGAAAAACAAAAAAGTCCGTTTTTCATCAAAAGTCATGCTGAAAAAAATGGTGGGAACCGGTTTTAAAGTATGGTGACGTACTATCCAATGGTGCGCAGCCAATAAACCAAGTATTAACCAAATCCAAGCGGGGTAAAGGGTTTCAACAGCTTTTATCTAAGCCCAACTGATCCATAACATGAAAAACAAAAAAGTCCGTTTTTCATCAAAAGTCATGCTGAAAAAAATGGTGGGAACCGGTTTTAAAGTATGGTGACGTACTATCCAATGGTGCGCAGCCAATAAACCAAGTATTAACCAAATCCAAGCGGGGTAAAGGGTTTCAACAGCTTTTATCTAAGCCCAACTGATCCATAACATGAAAAACAAAAAAGTCCGTTTTTCATCAAAAGTCATGCTGAAAAAAATGGTGGGAACCGGTTTTAAAGTATGGTGACGTACTATCCAATGGTGCGCAGCCAATAAACCAAGTATTAACCAAATCCAAGCGGGGTAAAGGGTTTCAACAGCTTTTATCTAAGCCCAACTGATCCATAACATGAAAAACAAAAAAGTCCGTTTTTCATCAAAAGTCATGCTGAAAAAAATGGTGGGAACCGGTTTTAAAGTATGGTGACGTACTATCCAATGGTGCGCAGCCAATAAACCAAGTATTAACCAAATCCAAGCGGGGTAAAGGGTTTCAACAGCTTTTATCTAAGCCCAACTGATCCATAACATGAAAAACAAAAAAGTCCGTTTTTCATCAAAAGTCATGCTGAAAAAAATGGTGGGAAAGGTTTTAAAGTATGGTGACGTACTATCCAATGGTGCGCAGCCAATAAACCAAGTATTAACCAAATCCAAGCGGGTAAAGGGTTTCAACAGCTTTTATCTAAGCCCAACTGATCCATAACATGAAAAACAAAAAGTCCGTTTTTCATCAATAGTCATGCTGAAAAAAATGGTGGGAACCGGTTTTAAAGTATGGTGACGTACTATCAATGGTGCGCAGCAATAAACCAAGTATTAACCAAATCCAAGCGGGGTAAAGGGTTTCAACAGCTTTTATCTAAGCCCAACTGATCCATAACATGAAAAACAAAAAAGTCCGTTTTTCATCAAAAGTCATGCTGAAAAAAATGGTGGAACCGGTTTTAAAGTATGGTGACGTACTATCCAATGGTGCGCAGCCAATAAACCAAGTATTAACCAAATCCAAGCGGGGTAAAGGGTTTCAACAGCTTTTATCTAAGCCAACTGATCCATAACATGAAAAACAAAAAAGTCCGTTTTTCATCAAAAGTCATGCTGAAAAAAATGGTGGGAACCGGTTTTAAAGTATGGTGACGTACTATCCAATGGTGCGCAGCCAATAAACCAAGTATTAACCAAATCCAAGCGAGGTAAAGGGTTTCAACACTTTTATCTAAGCCCAACTGATCCATAACATGAAAAACAAAAAAGTCAGTTTTTCATCAAAAGTCATGCTGAAAAAAATGGTGGGAACCGGTTTTAAAGTATGGTGACGTACTATCCAATGGTGCGCAGCCAATAAACCAAGTATTAACCAAATCCAAGCGGGGTAAAGGGTTTCAACAGCTTTTATCTAAGCCCAACTGATCCATAACATGAAAAACAAAAAAGTCCGTTTTTCATCAAAAGTCATGCTGAAAAAAATGGTGGGAACCGGTTTTAAAGTATGGTGACGTACTATCCAATGGTGCGCAGCCAATAAACCAAGTATTAACCAAATCCAAGCGGGGTAAAGGGTTTCAACAGCTTTTATATAAGCCCAACTGATCCATAACATGAAAAACAAAAAAGTCCGTTTTTCATCAAAAGTCATGCTGAAAAAAATGGTGGGAACCGGTTTTAAAGTATGGTGACGTACTATCCAATGGTGCGCAGCCAATAAACCAAGTATTAACCAAATCCAAGCGGGGTAAAGGGTTTCAACAGCTTTTATCTAAGCCCAACTGATCCATAACATGAAAAACAAAAAAGTCCGTTTTTCATCAAAAGTCATGCTGAAAAAAATGGTGGGAACCGGTTTTAAAGTATGGTGACGTACTATCCAATGGTGCGCAGCCAATAAACCAAGTATTAACCAAATCCAAGCGGGGTAAAGGGTTTCAACAGCTTTTATCTAAGCCCAACTGATCCATAACATGAAAAACAAAAAAGTCCGTTTTTCATCAAAAGTCATGCTGAAAAAAATGGTGGGAACCGGTTTTAAAGTATGGTGACGTACTATCCAATGGTGCGCAGCCAATAAACCAAGTATTAACCAAATCCAAGCGGGGTAAAGGGTTTCAACAGCTTTTATCTAAGCCCAACTGATCCATAACATGAAAAACAAAAAAGTCCGTTTTTCATCAAAAGTCATGCTGAAAAAAATGGTGGGAACCGGTTTTAAAGTATGGTGACGTACTATCCAATGGTGCGCAGCCAATAAACCAAGTATTAACCAAATCCAAGCGGGGTAAAGGGTTTCAACAGCTTTTATCTAAGCCCAACTGATCCATAACATGAAAAACAAAAAAGTCCGTTTTTCATCAAAAGTCATGCTGAAAAAAATGGTGGGAACCGGTTTTAAAGTATGGTGACGTACTATCCAATGGTGCGCAGCCAATAAACCAAGTATTAACCAAATCCAAGCGGGGTAAAGGGTTTCAACAGCTTTTATCTAAGCCCAACTGATCCATAACATGAAAAACAAAAAAGTCCGTTTTTCATCAAAAGTCATGCTGAAAAAAATGGTGGGAACCGGTTTTAAAGTATGGTGACGTACTATCCAATGGTGCGCAGCCAATAAACCAAGTATTAACCAAATCCAAGCGGGGTAAAGGGTTTCAACAGCTTTTATCTAAGCCCAACTGATCCATAACATGAAAAACAAAAAAGTCCGTTTTTCATCAAAAGTCATGCTGAAAAAAATGGTGGGAACCGGTTTTAAAGTATGGTGACGTACTATCCAATGGTGCGCAGCCAATAAACCAAGTATTAACCAAATCCAAGCGGGGTAAAGGGTTTCAACAGCTTTTATCTAAGCCCAACTGATCCATAACATGAAAAACAAAAAAGTCCGTTTTTCATCAAAAGTCATGCTGAAAAAAATGGTGGGAACCGGTTTTAAAGTATGGTGACGTACTATCCAATGGTGCGCAGCCAATAAACCAAGTATTAACCAAATCCAAGCGGGGTAAAGGGTTTCAACAGCTTTCATCTAAGCCCAACTGATCCATAACATGAAAAACAAAAAAGTCCGTTTTTCATCAAAAGTCATGCTGAAAAAAATGGTGGGAACCGGTTTTAAAGTATGGTGACGTACTATCCAATGGTGCGCAGCCAATAAACCAAGTATTAACCAAATCCAAGCGGGGTAAAGGTTTTCAACAGCTTTTATCTAAGCCCAACTGATCCATAACATGAAAAACAAAAAAGTCCGTTTTTCATCAAAAGTCATGCTGAAAAAAATGGTGGGAACCGGTTTTAAAGTATGGTGACGTACTATCCAATGGTGCGCAGCCAATAAACCAAGTATTAACCAAATCCAAGCGGGGTAAAGGGTTTCAACAGCTTTTATCTAAGCCCAACTGATCCATAACATGAAAAACAAAAAAGTCCGTTTTTCATCAAAAGTCATGCTGAAAAAAATGGTGGGAACCGGTTTTAAAGTATGGTGACGTACTATCCAATGGTGCGCAGCCAATAAACCAAGTATTAACCAAATCCAAGCGGGGTAAAGGGTTTCAACAGCTTTTATCTAAGCCCAACTGATCCATAACATGAAAAACAAAAAAGTCCGTTTTTCATCAAAAGTCATGCTGAAAAAAATGGTGGGAACCGGTTTTAAAGTATGGTGACGTACTATCCAATGGTGCGCAGCCAATAAACCAAGTATTAACCAAATCCAAGCGGGGTAAAGGGTTTCAACAGCTTTTATCTAAGCCCAACTGATCCATAACATGAAAAACAAAAAAGTCCGTTTTTCATCAAAAGTCATGCTGAAAAAAATGGTGGGAACCGGTTTTAAAGTATGATGACGTACTATCCAATGGTGCGCAGCCAATAAACCAAGTATTAACCAAATCCAAGCGGGGTAAAGGGTTTCAACAGCTTTTATCTAAGCCCAACTGATCCATAACATGAAAAACAAAAAAGTCCGTTTTTCATCAAAAGTCATGCTGAAAAAAATGGTGGGAACCGGTTTTAAAGTATGGTGACGTACTATCCAATGGTGCGCAGCCAATAAACCAAGTATTAACCAAATCCAAGCGGGGTAAAGGGTTTCAACAGCTTTTATCTAAGCCCAACTGATCCATAACATGAAAAACAAAAAAGTCCGTTTTTCATCAAAAGTTATGCTGAAAAAAATGGTGGGAACCGGTTTTAAAGTATGGTGACGTACTATCCAATGGTGCGCAGCCAATAAACCAAGTATTAACCAAATCCAAGCGGGGTAAAGGGTTTCAACAGCTTTTATCTAAGCCCAACTGATCCATAACATGAAAAACAAAAAAGTCCGTTTTTCATCAAAAGTCATGCTGAAAAAAATGGTGGGAACCGGTTTTAAAGTATGGTGACGTACTATCCAATGGTGCGCAGCCAATAAACCAAGTATTAACCAAATCCAAGCGGGGTAAAGGGTTTCAACAGCTTTTATCTAAGCCCAACTGATCCATAACATGAAAAACAAAAAAGTCCGTTTTTCATCAAAAGTCATGCTGAAAAAAATGGTGGGAACCGGTTTTAAAGTATGGTGACGTACTATCCAATGGTGCGCAGCCAATAAACCAAGTATTAACCAAATCCAAGCGGGGTAAAGGGTTTCAACAGCTTTTATCTAAGCCCAACTGATCCATAACATGAAAAACAAAAAAGTCCGTTTTTCATCAAACGTCATGCTGAAAAAAATGGTGGGAACCGGTTTTAAAGTATGGTGACGTACTATCCAATGGTGCGCAGCCAATAAACCAAGTATTAACCAAATCCAAGCGGGGTAAAGGGTTTCAACAGCTTTTATCTAAGCCCAACTGATCCATAACATGAAAAACAAAAAAGTCCGTTTTTCATCAAAAGTCATGCTGAAAAAAATGGTGGGAACCGGTTTTAAAGTATGGTGACGTACTATCCAATGGTGCGCAGCCAATAAACCAAGTATTAACCAAATCCAAGCGGGGTAAAGGGTTTCAACAGCTTTTATCTAAGCCCAACTGATCCATAACATGAAAAACAAAAAAGTCCGTTTTTCATCAAAAGTCATGCTGAAAAAAAATGGTGGGAACCGGTTTTAAAGTATGGTGACGTACTATCCAATGGTGCGCAGCCAATAAACCAAGTATTAACCAAATCCAAGCGGGGTAAAGGGTTTCAACAGCTTTTATCTAAGCCCAACTGATCCATAACATGAAAAACAAAAAAGTCCGTTTTTCATCAAAAGTCATGCTGAAAAAAATGGTGGGAACCGGTTTTAAAGTATGGTGACGTACTATCCAATGGTGCGCAGCCAATAAACCAAGTATTAACCAAATCCAAGCGGGGTAAAGGGTTTCAACAGCTTTTATCTAAGCCCAACTGATCCATAACATGAGCAGCAGAGAGGGTGAATCCTACAACGTTTTGAGACAAAATTTGATTGAAATCCTAAAATGATCCGTCCTATAATCTCATTTTAACCAAAAAAAGGGTGAACCCTACAACGTTTTTAGACAAAATTTGATTGAAATCCTAAAACGAGCCGTCCTATAATCTCATTTCAACCAAAAAAAGGGCGAATCCTACAACGTTTTCAGACAAAAAAAATTGATTGAATCCTTAAAACGATCCGTAGGATTTCGTTGAAATCTACGAAATCTCATTTTAACTAAAAAAATGAAAACGAAGATTTTTACGATTTTTTAATTAATTTTGGTCGCAACTTGTTGTCATCCACCCTCTCTGCTGCTTAGTGATTTCATCACTGGGTTGACAAAAAATAATAAATGATTTTAACCGAATATTTGATCCAGTCCTTAGGACGAAAATCATTTATGATTTCACAAACAAACTAATCACTAACACCTCCTCTTGTAGATCAATTAGGTTATTGGACTGATCTGTGAGTTTGAAATTAATTCTGGTTAACGAATTATTATGGCATCGCATGTAGACAGGATTAACCGGAGACTCAATTATTAAAAATCCTGGAGGAGCTGTTGGTGCAAACGAATAAAGAATATATCCTTGCTGAGCTTGATTTGATCGTTCGAGATTAATTTGATAGCTTCCTTCGATAACATCACATACTAAATTGAGCGCAATCACCGATGAAATATTCACGTTGAACGGAGCGATATGTCTACCGCCACCATCTGGGTCATTATTATGTTTGAGGATTTTTATTTCCGGTGATGATGTTTTTTTCCATGCATCATGAATTATTTTAAAACCAACATCGATGGTGTCACTGAGAAGTTTTTTTAGTTCTGGTACGTTATATCCTGGTAGTTTGAATGTGGGGATATCTTTGACGGGGATTTTATAGTCTGATGCAAATTTTGTTCTCGATATGGGGTTTTTATCATCGAGTATTACTTGAATAAGTTGTGAATTAAATGTTTCCATATCGTCGATAATTTTATTGCATGTTTCTACGACGCTGATAAATTCATCTCGGCTGAGAGAGCCGGATTTAAGAGATATTAACAACAGCGATAAATCATTATTCATTGCTGTGAAATTTTTAATGATTTCAGGTTCGTTAACAAAATTATATTGCAATGGTCCACCCTCCGCCCTATGTTCGTATGCTAACCCAAAAAACTCTATAAATAAGTTGTATTTTTTATAACTCTTTATTGGATTTTTAGGTTTTATTCTGTCGGTGATATAATCAGATTTTTGTGGTTCTGGTAAATTAACGGTTTCTCCCCGGGGTGGTAATTCAGGCCATCCTAGTACGGTTCTAATAGAACTCTGATAGATATCTACGACGTATCCTTCTGAGTTTATTTCAATTGCGGATGATAGCGTCGGCTCATGAACTGTTATAGCGATTTTTGATTCTTTTCCAGTAATCGATTTTATTCTACGCGCGAATTCATTATTGATTTGTTCTATTTGGTATGACCCTGTTGGTATCGAAACAACTTTCCAGTCTGGGGTTCCGTCGGGTTTATTCTCATTTGCAAACACTAAAGAATTATTGGGTTGTTGACCACCAAATGATTTTGATCTGATATTAGGCCAACTGTGGTATACTCGTAATTTTGCTAGCGCTATCTCCTTCACTGGGACCGGAGAGGGGAAATTCACACTGAATTCTGGATTCGTTGATGTTATTGATATCATGCTTGTTTGTACTGGGTTCGTGTTCTCCACTATTCGTTGAAGTAATTCCTGCGGTGTCGTCATTGTTATTATACTCATGTTGTATTTCTAATTTTGGTATCGAGGAATCATAAATACTGACCATCACTGAGAACTCACAATCTGGTAATGTTGATATTATTGAGATCATTTTGTTTTTTGGGTTCGTGTTTTCTAATTCCATCGATGTTGTCATTGTTATTATACTCATGTTGTTGCTCTAATTTCGATATCGCGGAATCAAAAATACTGACCATCGCTGAGAATTCACTATCTGATATAATTGTATTATCGAGTGACGACGATATCATCAGGGATAACTGCGAATATGCGGTTGATGCAATATGAAATTGAAGTAAGTAATTCTGCAGTTTACTCTGGCTGCATGATGATATCTTTTTTGCTATCCCGGTTGATATACCCCCGATTGTAGCCACCGCAGAAATGCAAATTGGAACTACGACCGGGGCAATCATTATAACCGATGCAAGTATTATTCCGGCGCCAGCGAGAACGCTTGACACCGAGTACACAATAACATCAATTGCGGTGATTCTTCGTCGGTATTTTTTTATTTTTATTTGATACTCCTCAGTGAGGGTTTTGAGTCTATTTTGAAATTCTCTGACCTGATCATAGCGACATTGCGTTGATGAAATCATTTTTATTTTAAAAATACTAGTGTTTTCAATTGTGAAATCCGAACGATTTTCCTTTCAATTTAGTTATTTACTTAAATCCGCTACGAATTCCAAATACCATGATACCGAAATTCTAAACAAATCAATATCAGTAGATGTTATCGTGAACTTTTCAGTTGTATCCTTGTCGATGATCGTTGAAATCGTATTGTTGACCCCGGATGAACTCGACGATGAAATATTAAATTGATCCGTTGTCACTAGTGTTAATCGATAAATACCCTTGACGGTTGCAGTGATATCTAATTTGTTGTCTGTAGGTGTCCAGGCAAATGATCCGTGTTGGATTGTGTACACGACGTTGTTGGTTTTCTCATGAGGAATTTTTGTTTTTTCAATGATTGTTATCATCCTCGAAAAATCACCTTTGACGGCTTCGATGAAGTTTTTCGTCTCATCGATGGATTTTTTAATATCAGGGAGTTTTATTTCTATTTTATCTAACGGGGTTCCAATAAATTTATCAATGATATTTCTACGAAATGATGTAAACTGTTTTCCGTTTTCTTCAATTTTAGATTGAAGTGTTGTTAGTTCCAACACAGAATTTTTCAACTCATTGTCATGGGTATCAATCTTATCAGTGATCGTAGACACAAGTGCACCTGGTTTAAGTCGTCCGTCGCTGGAATACAACGCAATAGAGTTTTCAGTGGCGTCGCGCTGCCGTATCAAAATGTCATTCAATGACACATCACTGCTTTTCAATTTACCCTGTTTGTCCTGAAATACAACTATTTCGTTCGGGTCAACACTTGCTAAATTTAACGTCTCAGCTATTTCATCTTTGATTAGTTTTTTTACATCCTTGATAGAATCAGGGGGTGCAGTGCCATCGGGTTTGGGTTTCAATGATCTCCCCCAAATATCAATCATGTTATTGTAAAACTCTTTCTCTCTCTAAAAAGCGATTACTAGTGTATTCATTCACGACAATATGTGGTGGTTTTCCGCTTGGGTTACTCAAGGAGTTAGAAATAGCGTCAAGGACATTTAATACTTCGCTGCCACATATTGGTGGGTCATTCATTTGTTGTGTTGGTAGCGTAGAATACCAAGTCTTCATTGGAAGGGTTTTTATATAACGCAAAAACTCTTTTGGTGGGGCTAATCCATATGAATCAAAATAGACAATCCCACGTGGATCAATAGCGTATGCAACCCAGTGAGTTCCGGGTCCGGTGCTGTTATCTAAATTAATGATTCCGGTTTCAACGCTGTTTGGTTGATGTGGTAATTGATCTTTCATAAAGACACCTCTAAAATTTTTAATCGCTAGTTTTTTAGCAGCATCCATTAAATCAAAATTTGACATAGGAATCTTCAATTCCCGAATTAATAAATCGTTCCTGGTAGTCTTAGACCCTTTCCGCTGTACCACGAATACGGGGTTCCTGGTAGTCTTAGACCCAATCCGTGAACGGATCGTCCCTTTTTTTTATATCCTTTCCCAGTTGCTTTCTGTAGTGCCATTCCTGCCGCGGTACCAACGGCTCCTAACGCTGCCGCTTTAGCCACCGCTGGGGCTGCTGCTGCAATCAATGCTGGTATCGCAGCTAACAACGGGAATATACCGCCTGTTTTAATCATATTTTTGATAGCAGCCGCAGAGAGAGTAATCTGAACACCTTTTTTGGCTGCAAGTGCATCATTGAAATGTTTCACCTGACGAGTTGTCAGCGATAGTTTATTTGCACCACCAGTCATTTGGTTGGGTTTCAACGTGATTGTGGTTCCACATCGCTTAGCCGATTCTGATTGCAATTTTTTTAATTGACCGGGAGTTAACGCAACACTAATAACACTATATGACATTATACATAATAGATTGATTCTAAATCGTTTACAATTTCAATTACATGTTTTTGAAAATCAAAGATTTTCTACTGGGGCATCTACCACTCTCATTCTTCCACCAACACCTTCAAGTAGCATTGATTTGTCGCTGAGAATGACAGCAACCGCTCTATAATTCGGGATAAGGATAGGAGGTACCCCACCAACTGGTGGACCAGTCGGACGGGTTACACGGGCTCTAAAGTGTATATCAACGACAGATTGTCTCATCAAATCAAGATGTTCCAGCGAAAAGTAATAAATCGGATAGAGGCTTTTAAAATCCAATTGTGATATTTGCAAACCAGTATCCACATTTTGATCACGTGCCATAAACGACAATAGGTTATGATACACGCGTGCAATATGATTCTGACCGTAATCAAGTTGTATATCCTCGGATGGTTCCTGCTGTCCGTTTATTCTCAGCGAGACTTCATTAACACCTAACTGATCAAATATCATATGGCTTCGTTCTTGATTACCAACTCGCGCATTATTCTGTAACGCTACGAATATATGACGTGGAGCTGAAACACCTTGTTTTGATGCCAGGTGCCATGTGAATGTACCATCAACACTGTCTTGTTTAATATCCGTGGTCACTGATAACCAACTTAACAACGACTTTCCTCCTTGGTCCATAAATGATAGTAGTCGTTGTTCTTCGGTGATTGATGGAGTTAACACTGGCATCCACAATGATAGTTTTGTTAAAATGACTTTACCGGGAGCAACCCCAGCATTACGCCAGATTGCATCATCATCAGTACCCTTTCGTACAAGCGCTACTGTGTGTTTAGCTCCATAAATAACTTTTCGGACGTTTCTACAGAATCCAAATATATGATGCAGTGGAATAGCACATGAAAATCGTCGACGCTGCCCATGCAACATTGCTACACGTGTTGCAAATCCTAAATTGAGATTACCATTAACGCCTCCGAGAATATCAAACGCAGCTCCGGGTCTAGTTCGACGTTCTGGATTAGCTGCTTCCTGTTGATCGGCTTCTGCATTATCTCTAGCTGTTAACACTTTAATGAATTGAAGGTGGTCAGCGTTATCAGAGGTATCCTTTGCAAACATCATAGACGGACCAGCCGATCTTGTATAATCATCAGAATATCTCGCTAACCCTATGATTGTTGTAGCCACATCAACTTCACGGTCAATGGATTCAATTTCTTTTCCATCAATGAGATATCTAGCGCTTTCAAATAACGCCATAATACCGTTATTAACAAAACCAACTCGGACATTTGCGTTATTGTCATATGGGGTATCAGCTGCAACATTTGTTACAAGTTCTCCTTCGATTTCAATAAATGCCTCACACGGTAGGAAGTATTTACTGGTATCATGAACTTGAAGTTCAATTCGCGATCGGAGATCTGGTTGTACTGCGTGATAAGAATAAAATTGATAATCGCGTACAGAATCATCCTTGCCAACTGGGGCGTCTATATCAAACGCTGGATCAGGTGATCTTTTGAACATTTTATTCTATTTATCAGAGTCTAAATCGCGATTTTCCATTTCATCGTCGTGTTTTTTTAAAGCCACTTCCTGCTATCATGTTTGCTATCATGTTATTTTGGTCCTCTTGATTTATCAAGGGAGTCACCATCGACGCTAATTTTTCATCTACTGCGTTATTTATAATTCTACTAACACTCGCAGGCATTTCTGCTGTAGACGGTAACGGTTTCTTTTTTCGTCTCACTAGCGCTGTTATTTTATTCTTCGCAGTTGAAAACGCTTTTCCCGCAAGATCTCCAACAGCACCAATACCCTTATCACGAATAACATCAATGGCTTTCATTCCTAATTGTTTAGCTAACGGCATCACTTTTGGGGCCATTCTCGCAAATAACCCTGCAATGGTATTACCTAAACCATCTCCGTAGTATGCTCTATAAACCGGAAACCGTGAATTAACTACATAGACGGGGGTTGGTTTATCATGATTGTAGTGTATGATCATTATTTTAAATCAGAAACAATTTTTCAATTGTTATTTATCTAATCGATTCAGTCACTATGATACCCACTTTCCACTAACTCGCCAATGAAATCTCGATATGTGCTGATATCCATGATACCACCCTGAAATAATCGTCTACAGATATCAGCTGCTTCATTAATTATTTCCGGTGAGTTATTTCCGGCTCGTTTTCCTCCGATGAGAACTTCTAATCGTGATATATCACTGAGAACACTACCAGGACATGAAACGCTAGCGTTTCCAACTAGACCACTCCCCAGAAATTTTTTCTCATCGTATGGCTGTCTTATTTGGAGTTGAAATTTTCTTTTGAAGTCTCTGTAGTCCTTCATCCTTCTATCTAAACTCCCAGTATTTATTTCATACACTATATCAGCCCATTCATTATGTGACATTCTATAATCCGAATAATTGTCCGTGAAAAACTTCTCTTGTGAATCATAGCTGTTAGCAGCGAATTCACCTAAATTATCTATATCCTCGTTGAGAATTTGTTGTTTAGCGCTCTCGGTAAATATAATTGATTTAGGTAGTCCGCTAACTAGTTCTTCCTGAAATCCTTTAAATGTTCGTTTCGAAGCGGTTGATATATCCTGAGGAAGTGATTGCAAGGATTTTTTTGTTTGTTTAGTTCTTTTTGCTATTTTTTCTAACACAGGAATAAGACCCTCTTCTTTTCTTTTACCGTCAGGATCATCTCCCAGTATAGCACGCTCTATCCCCTTCGTTGCTGTGGTTACCGGTTTAAACAATTCTTCAGATCCCGCAGCAAAATCAGTCTGAAAACTCTGTCGTTGTTGTAGTTTATTCCGTACAGAGTCACGAATTGGTACAAATCTCTTAATTGCATCTAATCGTTCACGAGCCAATCGGGTTGTTAATGCTTCATTGACCATTATTTGAAATCAGAAACAATTTTTCAATTGCAAAACAATTTTTCAATCCCGACCTAACACCAGTGACAAAGTCACCGTGGAAGTGTTTTAACGGCTCTATCAATGATGGGGAAAGTGACCAAATTGTATATAAAATAATTAATAATGTCACTTTCCCCATTCTATTTTTGATCAATCCGAACCAGCCATCAATTTTTTATTCACTGTTTCTGACATTATCAATCAAAAAATGCTAAAAAAAATTAAAATCTCTATGAGGGGACGGTCACAATCAAATAATGATAAATGGTCGGTCAATCAAATAATGATAAATGGTCATTCAAAATTGTTCATTTTCTTGAATTAACGCCCGTAGGTTTCTAACTTTAGAATTAACCTCCTTTTTCAATTCGTATTCGTACCCCAATTCTTTTCGTATTCGTTCTACGATGGTATACAACGGAGCGAACACACTTACGTCACTGGAAAATGCGAGAGAGTCCCGAATAGAATTCTGAATTCTTTTGATGAGCGCATACTTCTTTGGTAGCATATACTTGTTAGTGTTAACTCCGTATTCTATATCCTGAAAATCAGACATGATTTGATCAGGATTTAACCCATCTGATAGTTCAATATCCCAACCTTTCAATTTTGAAATCTCGGATATGATGCTATTCATGTTTTCAGAATTCATTATTCTATAATAATGATATATTTCTAAATGAAAAATATGACGTATTAGACATAACTAAATCGAATTTTTTGTCCCGTCCCCTTTGAAATAGCCGATCGACAAACCCCCTCTGCAACATATCGTACAGAGGGTCTACAAATATTGAAATACTTGCCGGCTTCATATATTGATTTAAATACTTTTTCTTCGTTAGTTATTGTATTCAAAGATTTCACAGGTCTCGCTTTTTTCGAGTATTTCCCAGTCCCCCCTCGTTTGGTATTTTCACTATGTGTAACAGCCTGCAGATTTGATAAAGAATTGTTCTTCGGATTAGAATCAATATGATCAATAACAAAACCATCTTTGATCAATCCATGGAAACACTCGTACACGAAACGATGATTGTAATATTTCTTCTTTCCAACAGTAAAGAACAAATACCCCATACCATTATCCCACCCAACTGGGTTCTTCAGTCTACGGTTTCTTACAACACCATCACTGGATGCTTCATAATTTGTACTCACAGGGTGCTGTCTGAATTCTTGGGTCATTCTTATACTATACTATTTGTCTAATTCAATGACTGATCCATTGCAGGGGGATTCATTATACATAAATCTTTCATTTAGACACTTGTTTTTAGTATAGCATGAAAGAGTTCAAGAGATTGACTTCGAAAAATGCTGAATTCAATGCTGATAAGGAGTTTAAGAGATTATTAAAAATCAATCCTAGATTTAATCTCGATAGACCCAAAAAACGTATCAAACGTCCAAGAGACGGAAACATAAAAGAGTTTAAGAGATTATTGAAAATCAGTCCTAGATTTAATCTCGATAGACCCAAAAAACGTATCAAACGTCCAAGAGACGGAAACATGAAAGAGTTTAAGAGATTATTGAAAATCAGTCCTAAATTTAATCTCGATAGACCCAAAAAACGTATCAAACGTCCAAGAGACGGAAACATGAAAGAGTTTAAGAGATTATTAAAAATCAATCCTAAATTTAATCTCGATAAACCAAAAAAACGTAACAAATTTAATCTCGATAAACCCAAAATCCTTCGGATTTCAAAAGCGTCCAAGAAATTATCCTGGAAAGATGCTCAATTCAATCTCGATATAGTTTCTAATACACCCAAGAATACAATTCTTGATAAAGCCATGATTAGTAAAATCAGAGACTGTTTTAATGAATTCAAGCGTGATGGAGCATCCTATTGTTGGTCAACATTTCGAATTGATGGTGTTGTTGACGCTACCATGACTGATGAAAAAGCAGCAGTGATAATTTCACGTGTTGGGGAAAAACGGTATTTTTTCCGAATCAAATTCATTATTGAAGTCGATGGCAAATGGATTATTAGGGATAAATTTGAACCAATCCTCAAGAATAAAAAAGCTGTCATTGTGAGTAGAGATTCCAAACCAGGGATTCTAACCGGCATTGACAAACCATACTACGAAAGATCTTATCCCGTAACAGCAATGGTTTATGGGATATATCCGTTAAATGATAAACCCGATATCGCAAAACTAGCTCCTATGAAATATTCGTCAGGGCTTAATTGTGTAGCAACACGGGTAATGGAGCACTTCACAAATGCATCCCGAGGAAATAAACTAACTGATCTGCGACGTAGGAAAATAACCGAATGGGAACTGACAGTGAAACAGCATGGTGCAAAGATTTCTGATATAGCTAAATTAGAAACATCATTAAGATTTCCAATAACAGTTATGACGATAACCGGAGAGGTTTTATACGAACCGAAATATAACAAAAATGGAGCACCAATACAGATTATTGATCATAATAAACACGCGTGGACACCTGCGGTAACAGTATTTCCACGAGAACGAACCGTGAAATATATCCCACCGGAATTTTCCGGGGAATTAGTCGGGGATGTTTTCTATGAAGAGAGATTATTTGATGCTATTAATGCGTTGTGTAAGGATGATCCTGTGTCAGTGTGGTTACTTAGAAGTGATGAAGATCCCGAAATAGGATTCGATCAATTTGTAAAACCAAATGGTGAATTATATCGCGTTGAAGAATTAGATAATAGAATGAGAAAAATCGCTAGTGATTTTTCACCGGAGAATTCCCATGAAAAACTACTCACGGATAGTTTTACTATTCCATCAGTGGTAGCTCACTTCGCAAGAGAAAAAAACTCATGGCGTCCAACACGAAGTGATTTTCTCGAGGATGTTAAATTGAGTTGCGTCGAATTTGGTCATGGAGGACTGTGGAATACGAAATACTCACTTGATGGTATGATTTCAATTGATATAGCCGCGTGTTACCCCGGAAGTTTTCTCGGATATGGGGAATGCGCTGAGTACTTCAAACGATTTGGACACCCCACGCATGAAATGACTCGTGTTGCGATTAATGGACCATTGCCTGATTTTGATTTAACCGGATTCGCTCGTGTGATATCATTTGAATTAGCGTCAGGATTACATCCGTGTAGTTATGTTTGGCTCGGTAGACACCTATCTGAAAAGGCCTGGATGCCAATAGTGCTATTCAGATATATGATTGATTGTGGTATGCTAATATCGTTGATCATCGGTGAAGCGATTATATGCTATCGAGCTCAGAAAGAAGTTTGGCTACCACAACCCGATCTAGATCGTATAATCAGCGAACAGCGAAAACAATTCCCTGATTTCAATGAAGAACAAATCATGAATTTGTCTATGAAGTTATTTGAAATTAAAAAGGAACAAGCAAAAGATTTTGGACGAAGAATAATCGGTAAATTCACTCAAGGTGGACGGTACGACAACGCAAAATATTCTTCGCGGTTGATCATAGATGTCGCTGAATACGATTTTATTGTAGCGGATTTAATGAAACAGGGAAAACTTGTATCCCGTAAGGATGCTTTTCTATCCAATGGTGAGAAAATGGGTACGGTTGTTACCTACTGTGATGGATATAATTCCCAGTACACACATTTGAGAAGTTCAATGCTAGCCTATGCTTCTATTAATCTATTTTCGATGATAAATAGATTTCCTAATACCGCGGTTAGAGTGGCCACTGATTCGATGTATATACACAATAAGTACAAATCAGCTGTAGCTAAATTCACAGATCCCGAAGAAAATTGGGGGCGTTGGCGATTTAAAAAGGAGATGCTACATGAGTATTGTGAATCCGCAGACGTTGCCATGGATGATAAATATCTTTGTTGTAACCGTATTGAAAATCAATCAGAATTTTCTAATGCACCACCGGTATCTGATCCAATCTGTAGATATAAAACAGTTTATTTAAACGGTTGTGGTGGGTCAGGAAAGACAACTCGTGCAATTGAATTATTTCGTCGTGGTGGAAATACTTGTATTTCTACTAACATGATTGTGCTAACACCGACTCACAGACTCGCCAGAGAGATGATACAGCGAGGGGTAAATGCCTGTACTTACCATAGTTTCTTTCGATGGAAGGGTGACAAATGGACTCCTGAGCGTATGGGTGATAAATTCATTCCTGAAATCATAATTTGGGATGAAATATGCACAGTGTCATTAGATGTATTACAAATATTTCTCGAGTGGTTGTTAAACAAAAACACAAAAGTCGTCATGTGCGGTGATCACGGCCAACCACCACCATTTGTCGGTGCATCTCCACATGAATGGCTAAGGGGTTTTGTAGACTACTATGAAGAAATCACCACTGATTATAGATCACTTGATGAACGATTACGAGAATTTAAGAAACTAATTAGATTACAACCGGATAGAATCCAGTGCGAAATAGCGCGTGAAGTGATTTCAGAAACTCAAATAAACGATTTCTGGGAAACATGGAGACCAAATGATTTGATAATTGCAAGTAGAAAAATAGTCAGGGATACACTTCAGATGAAGTTATTTGAATTGCATAAAGAAAAATTTGCAACGCTTCCAGTACCCCTTTGTTATAGGCCATCGGATACACGAAAACAGAATATTGAAGTTGATATTCCAGGACAGAGTGAAAAACAAATTCTCGTATTAAATGATATTGTGCTGGTTGATATCAATGTCGTTGAAGATGCATTGCGTGCTAATAAATCCCCGTGGACTCTAGGATACGCAGCAACAATACACTCTTCACAGGGATTGACTATATCGGATACAATTGTTTGGATGGTGGATAATCACATCGAATGGTCGAATTTAGTCTATCTCGCAGTATCCAGAGTACGAAAAATAAATCAACTTCGAAGAGTTGTTTTCGATGATAATGACACAACAATAAGTGATATTGATGTTAGCATCATTAATAAAAAACTCTCCGGTTACAAACAACAGGACAAAAAAAAACAACGAGAATTCGATATTGATGCTAAATTAATAATTACGCTGAAACAACAACAGAATAATCACTGCGCGAGTTGCAATTGTATAATGCGTTGGCAGTATTCGGATAAGGATCCTCGCCAATTCACCGTAGACAGAAAAAATAACAGTCTCGGTCATGTCAGAAATAATGTGATGTTGACTTGTCTTGAGTGCAATAGACGCAACGGCGCTAGTTAAGACGATGCGGTGGCAATTGAGTATCCTCGGGAATTACCTGTAGTTGTTCTCGAGTAAAACCCCGTTGAGGGGCAGTTGAATCCAGTTTATAGATTGCTGGTCTACCAGTTGATCGTGTTATAGTAGATATCTTATGCGTAGTGACGCTCCAAATAGGATCAGTAGCCCTTTTTCTACCCCCTTCAAGCTCTCCTGGTTCGTATAAGTACCTCACAATGACATTACTATGAAGAATTGGTTCTTTGAAATCTTTTTGTGGTTGTACGGGTATTGACTTCTTTTTAATCGCGTTGATAGGTTTCATGTTGATTGTTCTAGTAATCTCGTTATTCAGTGCAGTAATCACAGATGGTAATCTTTTAACCCATTCACGGGATCGCTTTTCTTGAATGAATTCTTTTGCGTATTGATATCCAAATAACCGCTCAGCAATCGTCCGATTAAATCGTTCTACAATGGCCTGATCGCGATGTAGCGCAGTATGCCCTCGTCGTATGGTGACATTATGATGTTTCATTGTAGATAATACTGCACCCTGAAATTCCTTACCAGGATCAACCTGCAATAGATTTGGCCAGTGCAGAGGACCTCGTCGATAAATCCTCTCAAATGCAGAAGCAACTTCAGTGGCTGATTTTGTTTTTAACGGTTCTGCTTCTTTGTATCGACTTGCAATATCAACTACGGTTAGCGCGTATTTGTAACCACGATCATGTGGCAGAAATAATATATCAGCCTGATGAACTTCATTAGGAGCGGTCACATCAAAATGCGAGAATTGAATTTGTTTAGGCGGTGGTAGATAAATTTGCCATAGTGCCTGTTTGGATAACCAATTAGCCGCAGTGGTTTTTTTCACTTTTGCAGCGCTAGCGAGTTTATGGACTGCTGATTTACCCCTCCAGTATCCTCTTGGGGAATAATAAATTGATTCCATATTATTAATTACCGGCACCTAACATCAATTTACTTTTCATAGCCGATTTTATCAAAAATGAAGCCAATTTTTCTTTGAAGGATTTATCAGGAATAGCATTTAACGCATGAATTAATTTCACATCTGCTAAATGCCTGTGTTGCAGATTGCTGCTTTTATAAGCAACATCATGAAGGTGACAGGCCTTATCAATGGCGTTTATTGGTTCTTCACCGGGGTTGGGTTGATTTTGATTATTGAGTCTGATATCAAGTCTGGTTCCCGGTCCACAGTAGCTATATCCGGGAAGGTGCTTTTCTCCCGGGTACTTTGCCCATGGGGTTCCAGGGAGCTTTGCCAATTTGGCTGCGATATCACCTCCTCGTTTTTTTTTAAATCAGATTTCATAGACACAAATCTAAATTTCTTTGTACCACATTGCATGCATTTACCAGAAAGCGCTGATCGGTTATTTTTAGTTGTAACTGTCGTCACATCATCTGTGCCAGTACGCGTTTTGCACTTCACACAATATAGATCCATAATTTATGTATAGAAATATGGATATAATTGATTTTTCAGCGACTAAAACAAGAGAACCAATTAAGCATCATGCAGCGCTACCAAACTCTATCCGGATGATTATAATCGGGCCATCTGGATCCGGTAAAACGCAATTGTTGCTCAATTTAATAATGAGATGGATGAAGTGGGATAAGTTGTATTTAATTGCTCCTAGCGTAGATGATCAACGATGTTATGAAGTGCTAAAAGATTTTAACGAGAATGCATCAGAAATTAGCGGTGAGAACGCCATTGATTTTATAACCGATATCGATGAAGCACCGAGTATTGATGATATTGATGGAGATATTAACAATTTAGTCGTATACGACGATATAATGTTGGATAAACAAAAAAATCCTGCTAGGATCTTTTCCCGGGAGCGTCACAAAAACACTGACGTGATATATGTACTCAACGCTACACTCAGGTTCCAAAAGTCATCAGAGATAAATGCAATATTCTTTCTGTATTCAACGGCGTTGATACTCATACTCTTAGAAATATATGGCAGACATGGTGTTCTGATATGGACTTCAATCAATTTCGAGATTTCTTTAGTCATGCTCAGTCGACTCCGCACGGATTCGCAACAATAAATTTGCATGATCCTCGGACACGATATCGTATCGGACTTGATCAAATATTCGGTTAAAATCATTTATTATTTTTTGTCAACCCAGTGATGAAATCACTAAGCAGCAGAGAGGGTGCGACCAAAATTAATTAAAAATCGTAAAAATCTTCGTTTTCATTTTTTTAGTTAAAATGAGATTTCGTAGATTTCAAACGAAATCCTACGGATCGTTTTAAGGATTCAATCAATTTTTTTTGTCTGAAAACGTTGTAGGATTCGCCCTTTTTTTGGTTGAAATGAGATTATAGGACGGCTCGTTTTAGGATTTCAATCAAATTTTGTCTAAAAACGTTGTAGGGTTCACCCTTTTTTTGGTTAAAATGAGATTATAGGACGGATCATTTTAGGATTTCAATCAAATTTTGTCTCAAAAACGTTGTAGGATTCACCCTCTCTGCTGCTACATGAAAAACAAAAAAGTCCGTTTTTCATCAAAAGTCATGCTGAAAAAAATGGTGGGAACCGGTTTTAAAGTATGATGACGTACTATCCAATGGTGCGCAGCCAATAAACCAAGTATTAACCAAATCCAAGCGGGGTAAGGGTTTCAACAGCTTTTATCTAAGCCCAACTGATCCATAACATGAAAAACAAAAAAGTCCGTTTTTCATCAAAAGTCATGCTGAAAAAAATGGTGGGAACCGTTTTAAAGTATGGTGACGTACTATCCAATGGTGCGCAGCCAATAAACCAAGTATTAACCAAATCCAAGCGGGGGTAAAGGGTTTCAACAGCTTTTATCTAAGCCCAACTGATCCATAACATGAAAAACAAAAAAGTCAGTTTTTCATCAAAAGTCATGCTGAAAAAAATGGTGGGAACCGGTTTTAAAGTATGGTGACGTACTATCCAATGGTGCGCAGCCAATAAACCAAGTATTAACGAAATCCAAGCGGGGTAAAGGGTTTCAACAGCTTTTATCTAAGCCCAACTGATCCATAACATGAAAAACAAAAAAGTCCGTTTTTCATCAAAAGTCATGCTGAAAAAATGGTGGGAACCAGTTTTAAAGTATGGTGACGTCAATGGTGCGCAGCCAATAAACCAAGTATTAACCAAATCCAAGCGGGGTAAAGGGTTTCAACAGCTTTTATCTAAGCCCAACTGATCCATAACATGAAAAACAAAAAAGTCCGTTTTTCATCAAAAGTCATGCTGAAAAAAATGGTGGGAACCGGTTTTAAAGTATGGTGACGTACTATCCAATGGTGCGCAGCCAATAAACCAAGTATTAACCAAATCCAAGCGGGGTAAAGGGTTTCAACAGCTTTTATCTAAGCCCAACTGATCCATAACATGAAAAACAAAAAAGTCCGTTTTTCATCAAAAGTCATGCTGAAAAAAATGGTGGGAACCGGTTTTAAAGTATGGTGACGTACTATCCAATGGTGCGCAGCCAATAAACCAAGTATTAACCAAATCCAAGCGGGGTAAAGGGTTTCAACAGCTTTTATCTAAGCCCAACTGATCCATAACATGAAAAACAAAAAAGTCCGTTTTTCATCAAAAGTCATGCTGAAAAAAATGGTGGGAACCGGTTTTAAAGTATGGTGACGTACTATCCAATGGTGCGCAGCCAATAAACCAAGTATTAACCAAATCCAAGCGGGGTAAAGGGTTTCAACAGCTTTTATCTAAGCCCAACTGATCCATAACATGAAAAACAAAAAAGTCCGTTTTTCATCAAAAGTCATGCTGAAAAAAATGGTGGGAACCGGTTTTAAAGTATGGTGACGTACTATCCAATGGTGCGCAGCCAATAAACCAAGTATTAACCAAATCCAAGCGGGGTAAAGGGTTTCAACAGCTTTTATCTAAGCCCAACTGATCCATAACATGAAAAACAAAAAAGTCCGTTTTTCATCAAAAGTCATGCTGAAAAAAATGGTGGGAACCGGTTTTAAAGTATGGTGACGTACTATCCAATGGTGCGCAGCCAATAAACCAAGTATTAACCAAATCCAAGCGGGGTAAAGGGTTTCAACAGCTTTTATCTAAGCCCAACTGATCCATAACATGAAAAACAAAAAAGTCCGTTTTTCATCAAAAGTCATGCTGAAAAAAATGGTGGGAACCGGTTTTAAAGTATGGTGACGTACTATCCAATGGTGCGCAGCCAATAAACCAAGTATTAACCAAATCCAAGCGGGGTAAAGGGTTTCAACAGCTTTTATCTAAGCCCAACTGATCCATAACATGAAAAACAAAAAAGTCCGTTTTTCATCAAAAGTCATGCTGAAAAAAATGGTGGGAACCGGTTTTAAAGTATGGTGACGTACTATCCAATGGTGCGCAGCCAATAAACCAAGTATTAACCAAATCCAAGCGGGGTAAAGGGTTTCAACAGCTTTTATCTAAGCCCAACTGATCCATAACATGAAAAACAAAAAAGTCCGTTTTTCATCAAAAGTCATGCTGAAAAAAATGGTGGGAACCGGTTTTAAAGTATGGTGACGTACTATCCAATGGTGCGCAGCCAATAAACCAAGTATTAACCAAATCCAAGCGGGGTAAAGGGTTTCAACAGCTTTTATCTAAGCCCAACTGATCCATAACATGAAAAACAAAAAAGTCCGTTTTTCATCAAAAGTCATGCTGAAAAAAATGGTGGGAACCGGTTTTAAAGTATGGTGACGTACTATCCAATGGTGCGCAGCCAATAAACCAAGTATTAACCAAATCCAAGCGGGGTAAAGGGTTTCAACAGCTTTTATCTAAGCCCAACTGATCCATAACATGAAAAACAAAAAAGTCCGTTTTTCATCAAAAGTCATGCTGAAAAAAATGGTGGGAACCGGTTTTAAAGTATGGTGACGTACTATCCAATGGTGCGCAGCCAATAAACCAAGTATTAACCAAATCCAAGCGGGGTAAAGGGTTTCAACAGCTTTTATCTAAGCCCAACTGATCCATAACATGAAAAACAAAAAAGTCCGTTTTTCATCAAAAGTCATGCTGAAAAAAATGGTGGGAACCGGTTTTAAAGTATGGTGACGTACTATCCAATGGTGCGCAGCCAATAAACCAAGTATTAACCAAATCCAAGCGGGGTAAAGGGTTTCAACAGCTTTTATCTAAGCCCAACTGATCCATAACATGAAAAACAAAAAAGTCCGTTTTTCATCAAAAGTCATGCTGAAAAAAATGGTGGGAACCGGTTTTAAAGTATGGTGACGTACTATCCAATGGTGCGCAGCCAATAAACCAAGTATTAACCAAATCCAAGCGGGGTAAAGGGTTTCAACAGCTTTTATCTAAGCCCAACTGATCCATAACATGAAAAACAAAAAAGTCCGTTTTTCATCAAAAGTCATGCTGAAAAAAATGGTGGGAACCGGTTTTAAAGTATGGTGACGTACTATCCAATGGTGCGCAGCCAATAAACCAAGTATTAACCAAATCCAAGCGGGGTAAAGGGTTTCAACAGCTTTTATCTAAGCCCAACTGATCCATAACATGAAAAACAAAAAAGTCCGTTTTTCATCAAAAGTCATGCTGAAAAAAATGGTGGGAACCGGTTTTAAAGTATGGTGACGTACTATCCAATGGTGCGCAGCCAATAAACCAAGTATTAACCAAATCCAAGCGGGGTAAAGGGTTTCAACAGCTTTTATCTAAGCCCAACTGATCCATAACATGAAAAACAAAAAAGTCCGTTTTTCATCAAAAGTCATGCTGAAAAAAATGGTGGGAACCGGTTTTAAAGTATGGTGACGTACTATCCAATGGTGCGCAGCCAATAAACCAAGTATTAACCAAATCCAAGCGGGGTAAAGGGTTTCAACAGCTTTTATCTAAGCCCAACTGATCCATAACATGAAAAACAAAAAAGTCCGTTTTTCATCAAAAGTCATGCTGAAAAAAATGGTGGGAACCGGTTTTAAAGTATGGTGACGTACTATCCAATGGTGCGCAGCCAATAAACCAAGTATTAACCAAATCCAAGCGGGGTAAAGGGTTTCAACAGCTTTTATCTAAGCCCAACTGATCCATAACATGAAAAACAAAAAAGTCCGTTTTTCATCAAAAGTCATGCTGAAAAAAATGGTGGGAACCGGTTTTAAAGTATGGTGACGTACTATCCAATGGTGCGCAGCCAATAAACCAAGTATTAACCAAATCCAAGCGGGGTAAAGGGTTTCAACAGCTTTTATCTAAGCCCAACTGATCCATAACATGAAAAACAAAAAAGTCCGTTTTTCATCAAAAGTCATGCTGAAAAAAATGGTGGGAACCGGTTTTAAAGTATGGTGACGTACTATCCAATGGTGCGCAGCCAATAAACCAAGTATTAACCAAATCCAAGCGGGGTAAAGGGTTTCAACAGCTTTTATCTAAGCCCAACTGATCCATAACATGAAAAACAAAAAAGTCCGTTTTTCATCAAAAGTCATGCTGAAAAAAATGGTGGGAACCGGTTTTAAAGTATGGTGACGTACTATCCAATGGTGCGCAGCCAATAAACCAAGTATTAACCAAATCCAAGCGGGGTAAAGGGTTTCAACAGCTTTTATCTAAGCCCAACTGATCCATAACATGAAAAACAAAAAAGTCCGTTTTTCATCAAAAGTCATGCTGAAAAAAATGGTGGGAACCGGTTTTAAAGTATGGTGACGTACTATCCAATGGTGCGCAGCCAATAAACCAAGTATTAACCAAATCCAAGCGGGGTAAAGGGTTTCAACAGCTTTTATCTAAGCCCAACTGATCCATAACATGAAAAACAAAAAAGTCCGTTTTTCATCAAAAGTCATGCTGAAAAAAATGGTGGGAACCGGTTTTAAAGTATGGTGACGTACTATCCAATGGTGCGCAGCCAATAAACCAAGTATTAACCAAATCCAAGCGGGGTAAAGGGTTTCAACAGCTTTTATCTAAGCCCAACTGATCCATAACATGAAAAACAAAAAAGTCCGTTTTTCATCAAAAGTCATGCTGAAAAAAATGGTGGGAACCGGTTTTAAAGTATGGTGACGTACTATCCAATGGTGCGCAGCCAATAAACCAAGTATTAACCAAATCCAAGCGGGGTAAAGGGTTTCAACAGCTTTTATCTAAGCCCAACTGATCCATAACATGAAAAACAAAAAAGTCCGTTTTTCATCAAAAGTCATGCTGAAAAAAATGGTGGGAACCGGTTTTAAAGTATGGTGACGTACTATCCAATGGTGCGCAGCCAATAAACCAAGTATTAACCAAATCCAAGCGGGGTAAAGGGTTTCAACAGCTTTTATCTAAGCCCAACTGATCCATAACATGAAAAACAAAAAAGTCCGTTTTTCATCAAAAGTCATGCTGAAAAAAATGGTGGGAACCGGTTTTAAAGTATGGTGACGTACTATCCAATGGTGCGCAGCCAATAAACCAAGTATTAACCAAATCCAAGCGGGGTAAAGGGTTTCAACAGCTTTTATCTAAGCCCAACTGATCCATAACATGAAAAACAAAAAAGTCCGTTTTTCATCAAAAGTCATGCTGAAAAAAATGGTGGGAACCGGTTTTAAAGTATGGTGACGTACTATCCAATGGTGCGCAGCCAATAAACCAAGTATTAACCAAATCCAAGCGGGGTAAAGGGTTTCAACAGCTTTTATCTAAGCCCAACTGATCCATAACATGAAAAACAAAAAAGTCCGTTTTTCATCAAAAGTCATGCTGAAAAAAATGGTGGGAACCGGTTAAAGTATGGTGACGTACTATCTCAATGGTGCGCAGGCCAATAAACCAAGTATTAACCAAATCCAAGCGGGGTAAAGGGTTTCAACAGCTTTTATCTAAGACCAACTGATCCATAACATTGAAAAACAAAAAAGTCCGTTTTTTCATCAAAGTCATGCTGAAAAAAATGGTGGGAACCGGTTTTAAAGTATGGTGACGTACTATCCAATGGTGCGCAGCCAATAAACCAAGTATTAACCAAATCCAAGCGGGGTAAAGGGTTTTCAACAGCTTTTATCTAAGCCCAACTGATCCATAACATGAAAAACAAAAAGTCCGTTTTTCATCAAAAGTCATGCTATGAAAAAAATGGTGGGAACCGGTTTTAAAGTATGGTGACGTACTATCCAATGGTGCGCAGCCAATAAACCAAGTATTAACCAAATCCAAGCGGGGTAAAGGGTTTCAACAGCTTTTATCTAAGCCCAACTGATCCATAACATGAAAACAAAAAAGTCCGTTTTTTCATCAAAAGTCATGCTGAAAAAAATGGTGGGAACCGGTTTTAAAGTATGGTGACGTACTATCCAATGGTGCGCAGCCAATAAACCAAGTATTAACCAAATCCAAGCGGGGTAAAGGGTTTCAACAGCTTTTATCTAAGCCCAACTGATCCATAACATGAAAAACAAAAAAGTCCGTTTTTCATCAAAAGTCATGCTGAAAAAAATGGTGGGAACCGGTTTTAAAGTATGGTGACGTACTATCCAATGGTGCGCAGCCAATAAACCAAGTATTAACCAAATCCAAGCGGGGTAAAGGGTTTCAACAGCTTTTATCTAAGCCCAACTGATCCATAACATGAAAACAAAAAAGTCCGTTTTTCATCAAAAGTCATGCTGAAAAAATGGTGGGAACCGGTTTTAAAGTATGGTGACGTACTATCCAATGGTGCGCAGCCAATAAACCAAGTATTAACCAAATCCAAGCGGGGTAAAGGGTTTCAACAGCTTTTATCTAAGCCCAACTGATCCATAACATGAAAAACAAAAAAGTCCGTTTTTCATCAAAGTCATGCTGAAAAAAATGGTGGGAACCGGTTTTAAAGTATGGTGACGTACTATCCAATGGTGCGCAGCCAATAAACCAAGTATTAACCAAATCCAAGCGGGGTAAAGGGTTTCAACAGCTTTTATCTAAGCCCAACTGATCCATAACATGAAAAACAAAAAAGTCCGTTTTTCATCAAAAGTCATGCTGAAAAAAATGGTGGGAACCGGTTTTAAAGTATGGTGACGTACTATCCAATGGTGCGCAGCCAATAAACCAAGTATTAACCAAATCCAAGCGGGGTAAAGGGTTTCAACAGCTTTTATCTAAGCCCAACTGATCCATAACATGAAAAACAAAAAAGTCCGTTTTTCATCAAAAGTCATGCTGAAAAAAATGGTGGGAACCGGTTTTAAAGTATGGTGACGTACTATCCAATGGTGCGCAGCCAATAAACCAAGTATTAACCAAATCCAAGCGGGGTAAAGGGTTTCAACAGCTTTTATCTAAGCCCAACTGATCCATAACATGAAAAACAAAAAAGTCCGTTTTTCATCAAAAGTCATGCTGAAAAAAATGGTGGGAACCGGTTTTAAAGTATGGTGACGTACTATCCAATGGTGCGCAGCCAATAAACCAAGTATTAACCAAATCCAAGCGGGGTAAAGGGTTTCAACAGCTTTTATCTAAGCCCAACTGATCCATAACATGAAAAACAAAAAAGTCCGTTTTTCATCAAAAGTCATGCTGAAAAAAATGGTGGGAACCGGTTTTAAAGTATGGTGACGTACTATCCAATGGTGCGCAGCCAATAAACCAAGTATTAACCAAATCCAAGCGGGGTAAAGGGTTTCAACAGCTTTTATCTAAGCCCAACTGATCCATAACATGAAAAACAAAAAAGTCCGTTTTTCATCAAAAGTCATGCTGAAAAAAATGGTGGGAACCGGTTTTAAAGTATGGTGACGTACTATCCAATGGTGCGCAGCCAATAAACCAAGTATTAACCAAATCCAAGCGGGGTAAAGGGTTTCAACAGCTTTTATCTAAGCCCAACTGATCCATAACATGAAAAACAAAAAAGTCCGTTTTTCATCAAAAGTCATGCTGAAAAAAATGGTGGGAACCGGTTTTAAAGTATGGTGACGTACTATCCAATGGTGCGCAGCCAATAAACCAAGTATTAACCAAATCCAAGCGGGGTAAAGGGTTTCAACAGCTTTTATCTAAGCCCAACTGATCCATAACATGAAAAACAAAAAAGTCCGTTTTTCATCAAAAGTCATGCTGAAAAAAATGGTGGGAACCGGTTTTAAAGTATGGTGACGTACTATCCAATGGTGCGCAGCCAATAAACCAAGTATTAACCAAATCCAAGCGGGGTAAAGGGTTTCAACAGCTTTTATCTAAGCCCAACTGATCCATAACATGAAAAACAAAAAAGTCCGTTTTTCATCAAAAGTCATGCTGAAAAAAATGGTGGGAACCGGTTTTAAAGTATGGTGACGTACTATCCAATGGTGCGCAGCCAATAAACCAAGTATTAACCAAATCCAAGCGGGGTAAAGGGTTTCAACAGCTTTTATCTAAGCCCAACTGATCCATAACATGAAAAACAAAAAAGTCCGTTTTTCATCAAAAGTCATGCTGAAAAAAATGGTGGGAACCGGTTTTAAAGTATGGTGACGTACTATCCAATGGTGCGCAGCCAATAAACCAAGTATTAACCAAATCCAAGCGGGTAAAGGGTTTCAACAGCTTTTATCTAAGCCCAACTGATCCATAACATGAAAAACAAAAAGTCCGTTTTTCATCAAAAGTCATGCTGAAAAAAATGGTGGGAACCGGTTTTAAAGTATGGTGACGTACTATCCAATGGTGCGCAGCCAATAAACCAAGTATTAACCAAATCCAAGCGGGGTAAAGGGTTTCAACAGCTTTTATCTAAGCCCAACTGATCCATAACATGAAAAACAAAAAAGTCCGTTTTTCATCAAAAGTCATGCTGAAAAAAATGGTGGGAACCGGTTTTAAAGTATGGTGACGTACTATCCAATGGTGCGCAGCCAATAAACCAAGTATTAACCAAATCCAAGCGGGGTAAAGGGTTTCAACAGCTTTTATCTAAGCCCAACTGATCCATAACATGAAAAACAAAAAAGTCCGTTTTTCATCAAAAGTCATGCTGAAAAAATGGTGGGAACCGGTTTTAAAGTATGGTGACGTACTATCCAATGGTGCGCAGCCAATAAACCAAGTATTAACCAAATCCAAGCGGGGTAAAGGGTTTCAACAGCTTTTATCTAAGCCCAACTGATCCATAACATGAAAAACAAAAAAGTCCGTTTTTCATCAAAAGTCATGCTGAAAAAAAATGGTGGGAACCGGTTTTAAAGTATGGTGACGTACTATCCAATGGTGCGCAGCCAATAAACCAAGTATTAACCAAATCCAAGCGGGGTAAAGGGTTTCAACAGCTTTTATCTAAGCCCAACTGATCCATAACATGAAAAACAAAAAAGTCCGTTTTTCATCAAAAGTCATGCTGAAAAAAATGGTGGGAACCGGTTTTAAAGTATGGTGACGTACTATCCAATGGTGCGCAGCCAATAAACCAAGTATTAACCAAATCCAAGCGGGGTAAAGGGTTTCAACAGCTTTTATCTAAGCCCAACTGATCCATAACATGAAAAACAAAAAAGTCCGTTTTTCATCAAAAGTCATGCTGAAAAAAATGGTGGGAACCGGTTTTAAAGTATGGTGACGTACTATCCAATGGTGCGCAGCCAATAAACCAAGTATTAACCAAATCCAAGCGGGGTAAAGGGTTTCAACAGCTTTTATCTAAGCCCAACTGATCCATAACATGAAAAACAAAAAAGTCCGTTTTTCATCAAAAGTCATGCTGAAAAAAATGGTGGGAACCGGTTTTAAAGTATGGTGACGTACTATCCAATGGTGCGCAGCCAATAAACCAAGTATTAACCAAATCCAAGCGGGGTAAAGGGTTTCAACAGCTTTTATCTAAGCCCAACTGATCCATAACATGAAAACAAAAAAGTCCGTTTTTCATCAAAAGTCATGCTGAAAAAAATGGTGGGAACCGGTTTTAAAGTATGGTGACGTACTATCCAATGGTGCGCAGCCAATAAACCAAGTATTAACCAAATCCAAGCGGGGTAAAGGGTTTCAACAGCTTTTATCTAAGCCCAACTGATCCATAACATGAAAAACAAAAAAGTCCGTTTTTCATCAAAAGTCATGCTGAAAAAAATGGTGGGAACCGGTTTTAAAGTATGGTGACGTACTATCCAATGGTGCGCAGCCAATAAACCAAGTATTAACCAAATCCAAGCGGGGTAAAGGGTTTCAACAGCTTTTATCTAAGCCCAACTGATCCATAACATGAAAAACAAAAAAGTCCGTTTTTCATCAAAAGTCATGCTGAAAAAAATGGTGGGAACCGGTTTTAAAGTATGGTGACGTACTATCCAATGGTGCGCAGCCAATAAACCAAGTATTAACCAAATCCAAGCGGGGTAAAGGGTTTCAACAGCTTTTATCTAAGCCCAACTGATCCATAACATGAAAAACAAAAAAGTCCGTTTTTCATCAAAAGTCATGCTGAAAAAAATGGTGGGAACCGGTTTTAAAGTATGGTGACGTACTATCCAATGGTGCGCAGCCAATAAACCAAGTATTAACCAAATCCAAGCGGGGTAAAGGGTTTCAACAGCTTTTATCTAAGCCCAACTGATCCATAACATGAAAAACAAAAAAGTCCGTTTTTCATCAAAAGTCATGCTGAAAAAAATGGTGGGAACCGGTTTTAAAGTATGGTGACGTACTATCCAATGGTGCGCAGCCAATAAACCAAGTATTAACCAAATCCAAGCGGGGTAAAGGGTTTCAACAGCTTTTATCTAAGCCCAACTGATCCATAACATGAAAAACAAAAAAGTCCGTTTTTCATCAAAAGTCATGCTGAAAAAAATGGTGGGAACCGGTTTTAAAGTATGGTGACGTACTATCCAATGGTGCGCAGCCAATAAACCAAGTATTAACCAAATCCAAGCGGGGTAAAGGGTTTCAACAGCTTTTATCTAAGCCCAACTGATCCATAACATGAAAAACAAAAATTTTTCATCAAAAGTCATGCTGAAAAAAATGGTGGGAACCGGTTTTAAAGTATGGTGACGTACTATCCAATGGTGCGCAGCCAATAAACCAAGTATTAACCAAATCCAAGCGGGGTAAAGGGTTTCAACAGCTTTTATCTAAGCCCAACTGATCCATAACATGAAAAACAAAAAAGTCCGTTTTTCATCAAAAGTCATGCTGAAAAAAATGGTGGGAACCGGTTTTAAAGTATGGTGACGTACTATCCAATGGTGCGCAGCCAATAAACCAAGTATTAACCAAATCCAAGCGGGGTAAAGGGTTTCAACAGCTTTTATCTAAGCCCAACTGATCCATAACATGAAAAACAAAAAAGTCCGTTTTTCATCAAAAGTCATGCTGAAAAAAATGGTGGGAACCGGTTTTAAAGTATGGTGACGTACTATCCAATGGTGCGCAGCCAATAAACCAAGTATTAACCAAATCCAAGCGGGGTAAAGGGTTTCAACAGCTTTTATCTAAGCCCAACTGATCCATAACATGAAAAACAAAAAAGTCCGTTTTTCATCAAAAGTCATGCTGAAAAAAATGGTGGGAACCGGTTTTAAAGTATGGTGACGTACTATCCAATGGTGCGCAGCCAATAAACCAAGTATTAACCAAATCCAAGCGGGGTAAAGGGTTTCAACAGCTTTTATCTAAGCCCAACTGATCCATAACATGAAAAACAAAAAAGTCCGTTTTTCATCAAAAGTCATGCTGAAAAAAATGGTGGGAACCGGTTTTAAAGTATGGTGACGTACTATCCAATGGTGCGCAGCCAATAAACCAAGTATTAACCAAATCCAAGCGGGGTAAAGGGTTTCAACAGCTTTTATCTAAGCCCAACTGATCCATAACATGAAAAACAAAAAAGTCCGTTTTTCATCAAAAGTCATGCTGAAAAAAATGGTGGGAACCGGTTTTAAAGTATGGTGACGTACTATCCAATGGTGCGCAGCCAATAAACCAAGTATTAACCAAATCCAAGCGGGGTAAAGGGTTTCAACAGCTTTTATCTAAGCCCAACTGATCCATAACATGAAAAACAAAAAAGTCCGTTTTTCATCAAAAGTCATGCTGAAAAAAATGGTGGGAACCGGTTTTAAAGTATGGTGACGTACTATCCAATGGTGCGCAGCCAATAAACCAAGTATTAACCAAATCCAAGCGGGGTAAAGGGTTTCAACAGCTTTTTTATCTAAGCCCAACTGATCCATAACATGAAAAACAAAAAAGTCCGTTTTTCATCAAAAGTCATGCTGAAAAAAATGGTGGGAACCGGTTTTAAAGTATGGTGACGTACTATCCAATGGTGCGCAGCCAATAAACCAAGTATTAACCAAATCCAAGCGGGGTAAAGGGTTTCAACAGCTTTTATCTAAGCCCAACTGATCCATAACATGAAAAACAAAAAAGTCCGTTTTTCATCAAACGTCATGCTGAAAAAAATGGTGGGAACCGGTTTTAAAGTATGGTGACGTACTATCCAATGGTGCGCAGCCAATAAACCAAGTATTAACCAAATCCAAGCGGGGTAAAGGGTTTCAACAGCTTTTATCTAAGCCCAACTGATCCATAACATGAAAAACAAAAAAGTCCGTTTTTCATCAAAAGTCATGCTGAAAAAATGGTGGGAACCGGTTTTAAAGTATGGTGACGTACTATCCAATGGTGCGCAGCCAATAAACCAAGTATTAACCAAATCCAAGCGAGGTAAAGGGTTTCAACAGCTTTTATCTAAGCCCAACTGATCCATAACATGAAAAACAAAAAAGTCCGTTTTTCATCAAAAGTCATGCTGAAAAAAATGGTGGGAACCGGTTTTAAAGTATGGTGACGTACTATCCAATGGTGCGCAGCCAATAAACCAAGTATTAAACCAAATCCAAGCGGGGTAAAGGGTTTCAACAGCTTTTATCTAAGCCCAACTGATCCATAAAATGAAAAACAAAAAAGTCCGTTTTCATCAAAAGTCATGCTGAAAAAAATGGTGGGAACCGGTTTTAAAGTATGGTGACGTACTATCCAATGGTGCGCAGCCAATAAACCAAGTATTAACCAAATCCAAGCGGGGTAATGGGTTTCAACAGCTTTTATCTAAGCCCAACTGTTCCATAACATGAAAAACAAAAAAGTCCGTTTTTCATCAAAAGTCATGCTGAAAAAAATGGTGGGAACCGGTTTTAAAGTATGGTGACGTACTATCCAATGGTGCGCAGCCAATAAACCAAGTATTAACCAAATCCAAGCGGGTAAAGGGTTTCAACAGCTTTTATCTAAGCCCAACTGATCCATAACATGAAAAACAAAAAAGTCCGTTTTTCATCAAAAGTCATGCTGAAAAAAATGGTGGGAACCGGTTTTAAAGTATGGTGACGTACTATCCAATCGTGCGCAGCCAATAAACCAAGTATTAACCAAATCCAAGCGGGGTAAAGGGTTTCAACAGCTTTTATCTAAGCCCAACTGATCCATAACATGAAAAACAAAAAAGTCCGTTTTTCATCAAACGTCATGCTGAAAAAAATGGTGGGAACCGGTTTTAAAGTATGGTGACGTACTATCCAATGGTGCGCAGCCAATAAACCAAGTATTAACCAAATCCAAGCGGGGTAAAGGGTTTCAACAGCTTTTATCTAAGCCCAACTGATCCATAACATGAAAAACAAAAAAGTCCGTTTTTCATCAAACGTCATGCTGAAAAAAATGGTGGGAACCGGTTTTAAAGTATGGTGACGTACTATCCAATGGTGCGCAGCCAATAAACCAAGTATTAACCAAATCCAAGCGGGGTAAAGGGTTTCAACAGCTTTTATCTAAGCCCAACTGATACATAACATGAAAAACAAAAAAGTCCGTTTTTCATCAAAAGTCATGCTGAAAAAAATGGTGGGAACCGGTTTTAAAGTATGGTGACGTACTATCCAATGGTGCGCAGCCAATAAACCAAGTATTAACCAAATCCAAGCGAGGTAAAGGGTTTCAACAGCTTTTATCTAAGCCCAACTGATCCATAACATGAAAAACAAAAAAGTCCGTTTTTCATCAAAAGTCATGCTGAAAAAAATGGTGGGAACCGGTTTTAAAGTATGGTGACGTACTATCCAATGGTGCGCAGCCAATAAACCAAGTATTAACCAAATCCAAGCGGGGTAAAGGGTTTCAACAGCTTTTATCTAAGCCCAACTGTTCCATAACATGAAAAACAAAAAAGTCCGTTTTTCATCAAAAGTCATGCTGAAAAAAATGGTGGGAACCGGTTTTAAAGTATGGTGACGTACTATCCAATGGTGCGCAGCCAATAAACCAAGTATTAACCAAATCCAAGCGGGGTAAAGGGTTTCAACAGCTTTTATCTAAGCCCAACTGATCCATAACATGAAAAACAAAAAAGTCCGTTTTTCATCAAAAGTCATGCTGAAAAAAATGGTGGGAACCGGTTTTAAAGTATGGTGACGTACTATCCAATGGTGCGCAGCCAATAAACCAAGTATTAACCAAATCCAAGCGGGGTAAAGGGTTTCAACAGCTTTTATCTAAGCCCAACTGATCCATAACATGAAAAACAAAAAAGTCCGTTTTTCATCAAACGTCATGCTGAAAAAAATGATGGGAACCGGTTTTAAAGTATGGTGACGTACTATCCAATGGTGCGCAGCCAATAAACCAAGTATTAACCAAATCCAAGCGGGGTAAAGGGTTTCAACAGCTTTTATCTAAGCCCAACTGATCCATAACATGAAAACAAAAAAGTCCGTTTTTCATCAAAAGTCATGCTGAAAAAAATGGTGGGAACCGGTTCTAAAGTATGGTGACGTACTATCCAATGGTGCGCAGCCAATAAACCAAGTATTAACCAAATCCAAGCGGGGTAAAGGGTTTCAACAGCTTTTATCTAAGCCCAACTGATCCATAACATGAAAAACAAAAAAGTCCGTTTTTCATCAAAAGTCATGCTGAAAAAAATGGTGGGAACCGGTTTTAAAGTATGGTGACGTACTATCCAATGGTGCGCAGCCAATAAACCAAGTATTAACCAAATCCAAGCGGGGTAAAGGGTTTCAACAGCTTTTATCTAAGCCCAACTGATCCATAACATGAAAAACAAAAAAGTCCGTTTTTCATCAAAAGTCATGCTGAAAAAAATGGTGGGAACCGGTTTTAAAGTATGGTGACGTACTATCCAATGGTGCGCAGCCAATAAACCAAGTATTAACCAAATCCAAGCGAGGTAAAGGGTTTCAACAGCTTTTATCTAAGCCCAACTGATCCATAACATGAAAAACAAAAAAGTCCGTTTTTCATCAAAAGTCATGCTGAAAAAAATGGTGGGAACCGGTTTTAAAGTATGGTGACGTACTATCCAATGGTGCGCAGCCAATAAACCAAGTATTAACCAAATCCAAGCGGGGTAAAGGGTTTCAACAGCTTTTATCTAAGCCCAACTGATCCATAAAATGAAAAAACAAAAAAGTCCGTTTTTCATCAAAAGTCATGCTGAAAAAAATGGTGGGAACCGTTTTAAAGTATGGTGACGTACTATCCAATGGTGCGCAGCCAATAAACCAAGTATTAACCAAATCCAAGCGGGGTAAAGGGTTTCAACAGCTTTTATCTAAGCCCAACTGTTCCATAACATGAAAAACAAAAAGTCCGTTTTTCATCAAAAGTCATGCTGAAAAAAATGGTGGGAACCGGTTTTAAAGTATGGTGACGTACTATCCAATGGTGCGCAGCCAATAAACCAAGTATTAACCAAATCCAAGCGGGGTAAAGGGTTTCAACAGCTTTTATCTAAGCCCAACTGATCCATAACATGAAAAACAAAAAAGTCCGTTTTTCATCAAAAGTCATGCTGAAAAAAATGGTGGGAACCGGTTTTAAAGTATGGTGACGTACTATCCAATCGTGCGCAGCCAATAAACCAAGTATTCACCAAATCCAAGCGGGGTAAAGGGTTTCAACAGCTTTTATCTAAGCCCAACTGATCCATAACATGAAAAACAAAAAAGTCCGTTTTTCATCAAACGTCATGCTGAAAAAAATGGTGGGAACCGGTTTTAAAGTATGGTGACGTACTATCCAATGGTGCGCAGCCAATAAACCAAGTATTAACCAAATCCAAGCGGGGTAAAGGGTTTCAACAGCTTTTATCTAAGCCCAACTGATCCATAACATGAAAAACAAAAAAGTCCGTTTTTCATCAAACGTCATGCTGAAAAAAATGGTGGGAACCGGTTTTAAAGTATGGTGACGTACTATCCAATGGTGCGCAGCCAATAAACCAAGTATTAACCAAATCCAAGCGGGGTAAAGGGTTTCAACAGCTTTTATCTAAGCCCAACTGATACATAACATGAAAAACAAAAAAGTCCGTTTTTCATCAAAAGTCATGCTGAAAAAAATGGTGGGAACCGGTTTTAAAGTATGGTGACGTACTATCCAATGGTGCGCAGCCAATAAACCAAGTATTAACCAAATCCAAGCGAGGTAAAGGGTTTCAACAGCTTTTATCTAAGCCCAACTGATCCATAACATGAAAAACAAAAAAGTCCGTTTTTCATCAAAAGTCATGCTGAAAAAAATGGTGGGAACCGGTTTTAAAGTATGGTGACGTACTATCCAATGGTGCGCAGCCAATAAACCAAGTATTAACCAAATCCAAGCGGGGTAAAGGGTTTCAACAGCTTTTATCTAAGCCCAACTGATCCATAACATGAAAAACAAAAAAGTCCGTTTTTCATCAAAAGTCATGCTGAAAAAAATGGTGGGAACCGGTTTTAAAGTATGGTGACGTACTATCCAATGGTGCGCAGCCAATAAACCAAGTATTAACCAAATCCAAGCGGGGTAAAGGGTTTCAACAGCTTTTATCTAAGCCCAACTGTTCCATAACATGAAAAACAAAAAAGTCCGTTTTTCATCAAAAGTCATGCTGAAAAAAATGGTGGGAACCGGTTTTAAAGTATGGTGACGTACTATCCAATGGTGCGCAGCCAATAAACCAAGTATTAACCAAATCCAAGCGGGGTAAAGGGTTTCAACAGCTTTTATCTAATCCCAACTGATCCATAACATGAAAAACAAAAAAGTCCGTTTTTCATCAAAAGTCATGCTGAAAAAAATGGTGGGAACCGGTTTTAAAGTATGGTGACGTACTATCCAATGGTGCGCAGCCAATAAACCAAGTATTAACCAAATCCAAGCGGGGTAAAGGGTTTCAACAGCTTTTATCTAAGCCCAACTGATCCATAACATGAAAAACAAAAAAGTCCGTTTTTCATCAAACGTCATGCTGAAAAAAATGATGGGAACCGGTTTTAAAGTATGGTGACGTACTATCCAATGGTGCGCAGCCAATAAACCAAGTATTAACCAAATCCAAGCGGGGTAAAGGGTTTCAACAGCTTTTATCTAAGCCCAACTGATCCATAACATGAAAAACAAAAAAGTCCGTTTTTCATCAAAAGTCATGCTGAAAAATATGGTGGGAACCGGTTTTAAAGTATGGTGACGTACTATCCAATGGTGCGCAGCCAATAAACCAAGTATTAACCAAATCCAAGCGGGGTAAAGGGTTTCAACAGCTTTTATCTAAGCCCAACTGATCCATAACATGAAAAACAAAAAAGTCCGTTTTTCATCAAAAGTCATGCTGAAAAAAATGGTGGGAACCGGTTTTAAAGTATGGTGACGTACTATCCAATGGTGCGCAGCCAATAAACCAAGTATTAACCAAATCCAAGCGGGGTAAAGGGTTTCAACAGCTTTTATCTAAGCCCAACTGATCCATAACATGAAAAACAAAAAAGTCCGTTTTTCATCAAAAGTCATGCTGAAAAAAATGGTGGGAACCGGTTTTAAAGTATGGTGACGTACTATCCAATGGTGCGCAGCCAATAAACCAAGTATTAACCAAATCCAAGCGGGGTAAAGGGTTTCAACAGCTTTTATCTAAGCACAACTGTTCCATAACATGAAAAACAAAAAAGTCCGTTTTTCATCAAAAGTCATGCTGAAAAAAATGGTGGGAACCGGTTTTAAAGTATGGTGACGTACTATCCAATGGTGCGCAGCCAATAAACCAAGTATTAACCAAATCCAAGCGGGGTAAAGGGTTTCAACAGCTTTTATCTAAGCCCAACTGATCCATAACATGAAAAACAAAAAAGTCCGTTTTTCATCAAAAGTCATGCTGAAAAAAATGGTGGGAACCGGTTTTAAAGTATGGTGACGTACTATCCAATGGTGCGCAGCCAATAAACCAAGTATTAACCAAATCCAAGCGGGGTAAAGGGTTTCAACAGCTTTTATCTAAGCCCAACTGATCCATAACATGAAAAACAAAAAAGTCCGTTTTTCATCAAAAGTCATGCTGAAAAAAATGGTGGGAACCGGTTTTAAAGTATGGTGACGTACTATCCAATGGTGCGCAGCCAATAAACCAAGTATTAACCAAATCCAAGCGGGGTAAAGGGTTTCAACAGCTTTTATCTAAGCCCAACTGATCCATAACATGAAAAACAAAAAAGTCCGTTTTTCATCAAAAGTCATGCTGAAAAAAATGGTGGGAACCGGTTTTAAAGTATGGTGACGTACTATCCAATGGTGCGCAGCCAATAAACCAAGTATTAACCAAATCCAAGCGGGGTAAAGGGTTTCAACAGCTTTTATCTAAGCCCAACTGATCCATAACATGAAAAACAAAAAAGTCCGTTTTTCATCAAAAGTCATGCTGAAAAAAATGGTGGGAACCGGTTTTAAAGTATGGTGACGTACTATCCAATGGTGCGCAGCCAATAAACCAAGTATTAACCAAATCCAAGCGGGGTAAAGGGTTTCAACAGCTTTTATCTAAGCCCAACTGATCCATAACATGAAAAACAAAAAAGTCCGTTTTTCATCAAAAGTCATGCTGAAAAAAATGGTGGGAACCGGTTTTAAAGTATGGTGACGTACTATCCAATGGTGCGCAGCCAATAAACCAAGTATTAACCAAATCCAAGCGGGTAAAGGGTTTCAACAGCTTTTATCTAAGCCCAACTGATCCATAACATGAAAAACAAAAAAGTCCGTTTTTCATCAAAAGTCATGCTGAAAAAAATGGTGGGAACCGGTTTTAAAGTATGGTGACGTACTATCCAATGGTGCGCAGCCAATAAACCAAGTATTAACCAAATCCAAGCGGGGTAAAGGGTTTCAACAGCTTTTATCTAAGCCCAACTGATCCATAACATGAAAAACAAAAAAGTCCGTTTTTCATCAAACGTCATGCTGAAAAAAATGGTGGGAACCGGTTTTAAAGTATGGTGACGTACTATCCAATGGTGCGCAGCCAATAAACCAAGTATTAACCAAATCCAAGCGGGGTAAAGGGTTTCAACAGCTTTTATCTAAGCCCAACTGATCCATAACATGAAAAACAAAAAAGTCCGTTTTTCATCAAAAGTCATGCTGAAAAAAATGGTGGGAACCGGTTTTAAAGTATGGTGACGTACTACCCAATGGTGCGCAGCCAATAAACCAAGTATTAACCAAATCCAAGCGGGGTAAAGGGTTTCAACAGCTTTTATCTAAGCCCAACTGATCCATAACATGAAAAACAAAAAAGTCCGTTTTTCATCAAAAGTCATGCTGAAAAAAAATGGTGGGAACCGGTTTTAAAGTATGGTGACGTACTATCCAATGGTGCGCAGCCAATAAACCAAGTATTAACCAAATCCAAGCGGGGTAAAGGGTTTCAACAGCTTTTATCTAAGCCCAACTGATCCATAACATGAAAAACAAAAAAGTCCGTTTTTCATCAAAAGTCATGCTGAAAAAAATGGTGGGAACCGGTTTTAAAGTATGGTGACGTACTATCCAATGGTGCGCAGCCAATAAACCAAGTATTAACCAAATCCAAGCGGGGTAAAGGGTTTCAACAGCTTTTATCTAAGCCCAACTGATCCATAACATGAAAAACAAAAAAGTCCGTTTTTCATCAAAAGTCATGCTGAAAAAAATGGTGGGAACCGGTTTTAAAGTATGGTGACGTACTATCCAATGGTGCGCAGCCAATAAACCAAGTATTAACCAAATCCAAGCGGGGTAAAGGGTTTCAACAGCTTTTATCTAAGCCTCAACTGATCCATAACATGAAAAACAAAAAAGTCCGTTTTTCATCAAAAGTCATGCTGAAAAAAATGGTGGGAACCGGTTTTAAAGTATGGTGACGTACTATCCAATGGTGCGCAGCCAATAAACCAAGTATTAACCAAATCCAAGCGGGGTAAAGGGTTTCAACAGCTTTTATCTAAGCCCAACTGATCCATAACATGAAAAACAAAAAAGTCCGTTTTTCATCAAAAGTCATGCTGAAAAAAATGGTGGGAACCGGTTTTAAAGTATGGTGACGTACTATCCAATGGTGCGCAGCCAATAAACCAAGTATTAACCAAATCCAAGCGGGGTAAAGGGTTTCAACAGCTTTTATCTAAGCCCAACTGATCCATAACATGAAAAACAAAAAAGTCCGTTTTTCATCAAAAGTCATACTGAAAAAAATGGTGGGAACCGGTTTTAAAGTATGGTGACGTACTATCCAATGGTGCGCAGCCAATAAACCAAGTATTAACCAAATCCAAGCGGGGTAAAGGGGTTTCAACAGCTTTTATCTAAGCCCAACTGATCCATAACATGAAAACAAAAAAGTCCGTTTTTCATCAAAAGTCATGCTGAAAAAAATGGTGGGAACCGGTTTTAAAGTATGGTGACGTACTGTCCAATGGTGCGCAGCCAATAAACCAAGTATTAACCAAATCCAAGCGGGGTAAAGGGTTTCAACAGCTTTTATCTAAGCCCAACTGATCCATAACATGAAAAACAAAAAAGTCCGTTTTTCATCAAAAGTCATGCTGAAAAAAATGGTGGGAACCGGTTTTAAAGTATGGTGACGTACTATCCAATGGTGCGCAGCCAATAAACCAAGTATTAACCAAATCCAAGCGGGGTAAAGGGTTTCAACAGCTTTTATCTAAGCCCAACTGATCCATAACATGAAAAACAAAAAAGTCCGTTTTTCATCAAAAGTCATGCTGAAAAAAATGGTGGGAACCGGTTTTAAAGTATGGTGACGTACTATCCAATGGTGCGCAGCCAATAAACCAAGTATTAACCAAATCCAAGCGGGGTAAAGGGTTTCAACAGCTTTTATCTAAGCCCAACTGATCCATAACATGAAAAACAAAAAAGTCCGTTTTTCATCAAAAGTCATGCTGAAAAAAATGGTGGGAACCGGTTTTAAAGTATGGTGACGTACTATCCAATGGTGCGCAGCCAATAAACCAAGTATTAACCAAATCCAAGCGGGGTAAAGGGTTTCAACAGCTTTTATCTAAGCCCAACTGATCCATAACATGAAAAACAAAAAAGTCCGTTTTTCATCAAAAGTCATGCTGAAAAAAATGGTGGGAACCGGTTTTAAAGTATGGTGACGTACTATCCAATGGTGCGCAGCCAATAAACCAAGTATTAACCAAATCCAAGCGGGGTAAAGGGTTTCAACAGCTTTTATCTAAGCCCAACTGATCCATAACATGAAAAACAAAAAGTCCGTTTTTCATCAAAAGTCATGCTGAAAAAAATGGTGGGAACCGGTTTTAAAGTATGGTGACGTACTATCCAATGGTGCGCAGCCAATAAACCAAGTATTAACCAAATCCAAGCGGGGTAAAGGGTTTCAACAGCTTTTATCTAAGCCCAACTGATCCATAACATGAAAAACAAAAAAGTCCGTTTTTCATCAAAAGTCATGCTGAAAAAAATGGTGGGAACCGGTTTTAAAGTATGGTGACGTACTATCCAATGGTGCGCAGCCAATAAACCAAGTATTAACCAAATCCAAGCGGGGTAAAGGGTTTCAACAGCTTTTATCTAAGCCCAACTGATCCATAACATGAAAAACAAAAAAGTCCGTTTTTCATCAAAAGTCATGCTGAAAAAAATGGTGGGAACCGGTTTTAAAGTATGGTGACGTACTATCCAATGGTGCGCAGCCAATAAACCAAGTATTAACCAAATCCAAGCGGGGTAAAGGGTTTCAACAGCTTTTATCTAAGCCCAACTGATCCATAACATGAAAAACAAAAAAGTCCGTTTTTCATCAAAAGTCATGCTGAAAAAAATGGTGGGAACCGGTTTTAAAGTATGGTGACGTACTATCCAATGGTGCGCAGCCAATAAACCAAGTATTAACCAAATCCAAGCGGGGTAAAGGGTTTCAACAGCTTTTATCTAAGCCCAACTGATCCATAACATGAAAAACAAAAAAGTCCGTTTTTCATCAAAAGTCATGCTGAAAAAAATGGTGGGAACCGGTTTTAAAGTATGGTGACGTACTATCCAATGGTGCGCAGCCAATAAACCAAGTATTAACCAAATCCAAGCGGGGTAAAGGGTTTCAACAGCTTTTATCTAAGCCCAACTGATCCATAACATGAAAAACAAAAAAGTCCGTTTTTCATCAAAAGTCATGCTGAAAAAAATGGTGGGAACCGGTTTTAAAGTATGGTGACGTACTATCCAATGGTGCGCAGCCAATAAACCAAGTATTAACCAAATCCAAGCGGGGTAAAGGGTTTCAACAGCTTTTATCTAAGCCCAACTGATCCATAACATGAAAAACAAAAAAGTCCGTTTTTCATCAAAAGTCATGCTGAAAAAAATGGTGGGAACCGGTTTTAAAGTATGGTGACGTACTATCCAATGGTGCGCAGCCAATAAACCAAGTATTAACCAAATCCAAGCGGGGTAAAGGGTTTCAACAGCTTTTATCTAAGCCCAACTGATCCATAACATGAAAAACAAAAAAGTCCGTTTTTCATCAAAAGTCATGCTGAAAAAAATGGTGGGAACCGGTTTTAAAGTATGGTGACGTACTATCCAATGGTGCGCAGCCAATAAACCAAGTATTAACCAAATCCAAGCGGGGTAAAGGGTTTCAACAGCTTTTATCTAAGCCCAACTGATCCATAACATGAAAAACAAAAAAGTCCGTTTTTCATCAAAAGTCATGCTGAAAAAAATGGTGGGAACCGGTTTTAAAGTATGGTGACGTACTATCCAATGGTGCGCAGCCAATAAACCAAGTATTAACCAAATCCAAGCGGGGTAAAGGGTTTCAACAGCTTTTATCTAAGCCCAACTGATCCATAACATGAAAAACAAAAAAGTCCGTTTTTCATCAAAAGTCATGCTGAAAAAAATGGTGGGAACCGGTTTTAAAGTATGGTGACGTACTATCCAATGGTGCGCAGCCAATAAACCAAGTATTAACCAAATCCAAGCGGGGTAAAGGGTTTCAACAGCTTTTATCTAAGCCCAACTGATCCATAACATGAAAAACAAAAAAGTCCGTTTTTCATCAAAAGTCATGCTGAAAAAAATGGTGGGAACCGGTTTTAAAGTATGGTGACGTACTATCCAATGGTGCGCAGCCAATAAACCAAGTATTAACCAAATCCAAGCGGGGTAAAGGGTTTCAACAGCTTTTATCTAAGCCCAACTGATCCATAACATGAAAAACAAAAAAGTCCGTTTTTCATCAAAAGTCATGCTGAAAAAAATGGTGGGAACCGGTTTTAAAGTATGGTGACGTACTATCCAATGGTGCGCAGCCAATAAACCAAGTATTAACCAAATCCAAGCGGGGTAAAGGGTTTCAACAGCTTTTATCTAAGCCCAACTGATCCATAACATGAAAAACAAAAAAGTCCGTTTTTCATCAAAAGTCATGCTGAAAAAAATGGTGGGAACCGGTTTTAAAGTATGGTGACGTACTATCCAATGGTGCGCAGCCAATAAACCAAGTATTAACCAAATCCAAGCGGGGTAAAGGGTTTCAACAGCTTTTATCTAAGCCCAACTGATCCATAACATGAAAAACAAAAAAGTCCGTTTTTCATCAAAAGTCATGCTGAAAAAAATGGTGGGAACCGGTTTTAAAGTATGGTGACGTACTATCCAATGGTGCGCAGCCAATAAACCAAGTATTAACCAAATCCAAGCGGGGTAAAGGGTTTCAACAGCTTTTATCTAAGCCCAACTGATCCATAACATGAAAAACAAAAAAGTCCGTTTTTCATCAAAAGTCATGCTGAAAAAAATGGTGGGAACCGGTTTTAAAGTATGGTGACGTACTATCCAATGGTGCGCAGCCAATAAACCAAGTATTAACCAAATCCAAGCGGGGTAAAGGGTTTCAACAGCTTTTATCTAAGCCCAACTGATCCATAACATGAAAAACAAAAAAGTCCGTTTTTCATCAAAAGTCATGCTGAAAAAAATGGTGGGAACCGGTTTTAAAGTATGGTGACGTACTATCCAATGGTGCGCAGCCAATAAACCAAGTATTAACCAAATCCAAGCGGGGTAAAGGGTTTCAACAGCTTTTATCTAAGCCCAACTGATCCATAACATGAAAAACAAAAAAGTCCGTTTTTCATCAAAAGTCATGCTGAAAAAAATGGTGGGAACCGGTTTTAAAGTATGGTGACGTACTATCCAATGGTGCGCAGCCAATAAACCAAGTATTAACCAAATCCAAGCGGGGTAAAGGGTTTCAACAGCTTTTATCTAAGCCCAACTGATCCATAACATGAAAAACAAAAAAGTCCGTTTTTCATCAAAAGTCATGCTGAAAAAAATGGTGGGAACCGGTTTTAAAGTATGGTGACGTACTATCCAATGGTGCGCAGCCAATAAACCAAGTATTAACCAAATCCAAGCGGGGTAAAGGGTTTCAACAGCTTTTATCTAAGCCCAACTGATCCATAACATGAAAAACAAAAAAGTCCGTTTTTCATCAAAAGTCATGCTGAAAAAAATGGTGGGAACCGGTTTTAAAGTATGGTGACGTACTATCCAATGGTGCGCAGCCAATAAACCAAGTATTAACCAAATCCAAGCGGGGTAAAGGGTTTCAACAGCTTTTATCTAAGCCCAACTGATCCATAACATGAAAAACAAAAAAGTCCGTTTTTCATCAAAAGTCATGCTGAAAAAAATGGTGGGAACCGGTTTTAAAGTATGGTGACGTACTATCCAATGGTGCGCAGCCAATAAACCAAGTATTAACCAAATCCAAGCGGGGTAAAGGGTTTCAACAGCTTTTATCTAAGCCCAACTGATCCATAACATGAAAAACAAAAAAGTCCGTTTTTCATCAAAAGTCATGCTGAAAAAAATGGTGGGAACCGGTTTTAAAGTATGGTGACGTACTATCCAATGGTGCGCAGCCAATAAACCAAGTATTAACCAAATCCAAGCGGGGTAAAGGGTTTCAACAGCTTTTATCTAAGCCCAACTGATCCATAACATGAAAAACAAAAAAGTCCGTTTTTCATCAAAAGTCATGCTGAAAAATATGGTGGGAACCGGTTTTAAAGTATGGTGACGTACTATCCAATGGTGCGCAGCCAATAAACCAAGTATTAACCAAATCCAAGCGGGGTAAAGGGTTTCAACAGCTTTTATCTAAGCCCAACTGATCCATAACATGAAAAACAAAAAAGTCCGTTTTTCATCAAAAGTCATGCTGAAAAAAATGGTGGGAACCGGTTTTAAAGTATGGTGACGTACTATCCAATGGTGCGCAGCCAATAAACCAAGTATTAACCAAATCCAAGCGGGGTAAAGGGTTTCAACAGCTTTTATCTAAGCCCAACTGATCCATAACATGAAAAACAAAAAAGTCCGTTTTTCATCAAAAGTCATGCTGAAAAAAATGGTGGGAACCGGTTTTAAAGTATGGTGACGTACTATCCAATGGTGCGCAGCCAATAAACCAAGTATTAACCAAATCCAAGCGGGGTAAAGGGTTTCAACAGCTTTTATCTAAGCCCAACTGATCCATAACATGAAAAACAAAAAAGTCCGTTTTTCATCAAAAGTCATGCTGAAAAAAATGGTGGGAACCGGTTTTAAAGTATGGTGACGTACTATCCAATGGTGCGCAGCCAATAAACCAAGTATTAACCAAATCCAAGCGGGGTAAAGGGTTTCAACAGCTTTTATCTAAGCCCAACTGATCCATAACATGAAAAACAAAAAGTCCGTTTTTCATCAAAAGTCATGCTGAAAAAAATGGTGGGAACCGGTTTTAAAGTATGGTGACGTACTATCCAATGGTGCGCAGCCAATAAACCAAGTATTAACCAAATCCAAGCGGGGTAAAGGGTTTCAACAGCTTTTATCTAAGCCCAACTGATCCATAACATGAAAAACAAAAAAGTCCGTTTTTCATCAAAAGTCATGCTGAAAAAAATGGTGGGAACCGGTTTTAAAGTATGGTGACGTACTATCCAATGGTGCGCAGCCAATAAACCAAGTATTAACCAAATCCAAGCGGGGTAAAGGGTTTCAACAGCTTTTATCTAAGCCCAACTGATCCATAACATGAAAAACAAAAAAGTCCGTTTTTCATCAAAAGTCATGCTGAAAAAATGGTGGGAACCGGTTTTAAAGTATGGTGACGTACTATCCAATGGTGCGCAGCCAATAAACCAAGTATTAACCAAATCCAAGCGGGGTAAAGGGTTTCAACAGCTTTTATCTAAGCCCAACTGATCCATAACATGAAAAACAAAAAAGTCCGTTTTTCATCAAAAGTCATGCTGAAAAAACTGGTGGGAACCGGTTTTAAAGTATGGTGACGTACTATCCAATGGTGCGCAGCCAATAAACCAAGTATTAACCAAATCCAAGCGGGGTAAAGGGTTTCAACAGCTTTTATCTAAGCCCAACTGATCCATAACATGAAAAACAAAAAAGTCCGTTTTTCATCCAAAAGTCATGCTGAAAAAAATGGTGGGAACCGGTTTTAAAGTATGGTGACGTACTATCCAATGGTGCGCAGCCAATAAACCAAGTATTAACCAAATCCAAGCGGGGTAAAGGGTTTCAACAGCTTTTATCTAAGCCCAACTGATCCATAACATGAAAAACAAAAAAGTCCGTTTTTCATCAAAAGTCATGCTGAAAAAAATGGTGGGAACCGGTTTTAAAGTATGGTGACGTACTATCCAATGGTGCGCAGCCAATAAACCAAAGTATTAACCAAATCCAAGCGGGGTAAAGGGTTTCAACAGCTTTTATCTAAGCCCAACTGATCCATAACATGAAAAACAAAAAAGTCCGTTTTTCATCAAAAGTCATGCTGAAAAAAATGGTGGGAACCGGTTTTAAAGTATGGTGACGTACTCTCCAATGGTGCGCAGCCAATAAACCAAGTATTAACCAAATCCAAGCGGGGTAAATTGTTTCAACAGCTTTTATCTAAGCCCAACTGATCCATAACATGAAAAACAAAAAAGTCCAGTTTTTCATCAAAAGTCATGCTGAAAAAAATGGTGGGAACCGGTTTTAAAGTATGGTGACGTACTATCCAATGGTGCGCAGCCAATAAACCAAGTATTAACCAAATCCAAGCGGGGTAAAGGGTTTCAACAGCTTTTATCTAAGCCCATCTGATCCATAACATGAAAAACAAAAAAGTCCGTTTTTCATCAAAAGTCATGCTGAAAAAAATGGTGGGAACCGGTTTTAAAGTATGGTGACGTACTATCCAATGGTGCGCAGCCAATAAACCAAGTATTAACCAAATCCAAGCGGGGTAAAGGGTTTCAACAGCTTTTATCTAAGCCCAACTGATCCATAACATGAAAAACAAAAAAGTCCGTTTTTCATCAAAAGTCATGCTGAAAAAAATGGTGGGAACCGGTTTTAAAGTATGGTGACGTACTATCCAATGGTGCGCAGCCAATAAACCAAGTATTAACCAAATCCAAGCGGGGTAAAGGGTTTCAACAGCTTTTATCTAAGCCCAACTGATCCATAACATGAAAAACAAAAAAGTCCGTTTTTCATCAAAAGTCATGCTGAAAAAAATGGTGGGAACCGGTTTTAAAGTATGGTGACGTACTATCCAATGGTGCGCAGCCAATAAACCAAGTATTAACCAAATCCAAGCGGGGTAAAGGGTTTCAACAGCTTTTATCTAATCCCAACTGATCCATAACATGAAAAACAAAAAAGTCCGTTTTTCATCAAAAGTCATGCTGAAAAAAATGGTGGGAACCGGTTTTAAAGTATGGTGACGTACTATCCAATATTGCGCAGCCAATAAACCAAGTATTAACCAAATCCAAGCGGGGTAAAGGGTTTCAACAGCTTTTATCTAAGCCCAACTGATCCATAACATGGAAAACAAAAAAGTCCGTTTTTCATCAAAAGTCATGCTGAAAAAAATGGTGGGAACCGGTTTTAAAGTATGGTGACGTACTATCCAATGGTGCGCAGCCAATAAACCAAGTATTAACCAAATCCAAGCGGGGTAAAGGGTTTCAACAGCTTTTATCTAAGCCCAACTGATCCATAACATGAAAAACAAAAAAGTCCGTTTTTCATCAAAAGTCATGCTGAAAAAAATGGTGGGAACCGGTTTTAAAGTATGGTGACGTACTATCCAATGGTGCGCAGCCAATAAACCAAGTATTAACCAAATCCAAGCGGGGTAAAGGTTTCAACAGCTTTTATCTAAGCCCAACTGATCCATAACATGAAAAACAAAAAAGTCCGTTTTTCATCAAAAGTCATGCTGAAAAAAATGGTGGGAACCGGTTTTAAAGTATGGTGACGTACTATCCAATGGTGCGCAGCCAATAAACCAAGTATTAACCAAATCCATGCGGGGTAAAGGGTTTCAACAGCTTTTATCTAAACCCAACTGATCCATAACATGAAAAACAAAAAGTCCGTTTTTCATCAAAAGTCATGCTGAAAAAAATGGTGGGAACCGGTTTTAAAGTATGGTGACGTACTATCCAATGGTGCGCAGCCAATAAACCAAGTATTAACCAAATCCAAGCGGGGTAAAGGGTTTCAACAGCTTTTATCTAAGCCCAACTGATCCATAACATGAAAAACAAAAAAGTCCGTTTTTCATCAAAAGTCATGCTGAAAAAAATGGTGGGAACCGGTTTTAAAGTATGGTGACGTACTATCCAATGGTGCGCAGCCAATAAACCAAGTATTAACCAAATCCAAGCGGGGTAAAGGGTTTCAACAGCTTTTATCTAAGCCCAACTGATCCATAACATGAAAAACAAAAAAGTCCGTTTTTCATCAAAAG
>JARLTB010000590.1:0-20966 GCA_030141615.1 Unio pictorum
GTTTCAACAGCTTTTATCTAAGCCCAACTGATCCATAACATGAAAAACAAAAAAGTCCGTTTTTCATCAAAAGTCATGCTGAAAAAAATGGTGTGAACCGGTTTTAAAGTATGGTGACGTACTATCCAATGGTGCGCAGCCAATAAACCAAGTATTAACCAAATCCAAGCGGGGTAAAGGGTTTCAACAGCTTTTATCTAAGCCCAACTGATCCATAACATGAAAAACAAAAAAGTCCGTTTTTCATCAAAAGTCATGCTGAAAAAAATGGTGGGGAACCGGTTTTAAAGTATGGTGACGTACTATCCAATGGTGCGCAGCCAATAAACCAAGTATTAACCAAATCCAAGCGGGGTAAAGGGGTTTCAACAGCTTTTATCTAAGCCCAACTGATCCATAACATGAAAAACAAAAAAAGTCCGTTTTTCATCAAAAGTCATGCTGAAAAAAATGGTGGGAACCGGTTTTAAAGTATGGTGACGTACTATCCAATGGTGCGCAGCCAATAAACCAAGTATTAACCAAATCCAAGCGGGGTAAAGGGTTTCAACAGCTTTTATCTAAGCCCAACTGATCCATAACATGAAAAACAAAAAAGTCCGTTTTTCATCAAAAGTCATGCTGAAAAAAATGGTGGGAACCGGTTTTAAAGTATGGTGACGTACTATCCAATGGTGCGCAGCCAATAAACCAAGTATTAACCAAATCCAAGCGGGGTAAAGGGTTTCAACAGCTTTTATCTAAGCCAACTGATCCATAACATGAAAAACAAAAAAGTCCGTTTTTCATCAAAAGTCATGCTGAAAAAAATGGTGGGAACCGGTTTTAAAGTATGGTGACGTACTATCCAATGGTGCGCAGCCAATAAACCAAGTATTAACCAAATCCAAGCGGGGTAAAGGGTTTCAACAGCTTTTATCTAAGCCCAACTGATCCATAACATGAAAAACAAAAAAGTCCGTTTTTCATCAAAAGTCATGCTGAAAAAAATGGTGGGAACCGGTTTTAAAGTATGGTGACGTACTATCCAATGGTGCGCAGCCAATAAACCAAGTATTAACCAAATCCAAGCGGGGTAAAGGGTTTCAACAGCTTTTATCTAAGCCCAACTGATCCATAACATGAAAAACAAAAAAGTCCGTTTTTCATCAAAAGTCATGCTGAAAAAAATGGTGGGAACCGGTTTTAAAGTATGGTGACGTACTATCCAATGGTGCGCAGCCAATAAACCAAGTATTAACCAAATCCAAGCGGGGTAAAGGGTTTCAACAGCTTTTATCTAAGCCCAACTGATCCATAACATGAAAAACAAAAAAGTCCGTTTTTCATCAAAAGTCATGCTGAAAAAAATGGTGGGAACCGGTTTTAAAGTATGGTGACGTACTATCCAATGGTGCGCAGCCAATAAACCAAGTATTAACCAAATCCAAGCGGGGTAAAGGGTTTCAACAGCTTTTATCTAAGCCCAACTGATCCATAACATGAAAAACAAAAAAGTCCGTTTTTCATCAAAAGTCATGCTGAAAAAAATGGTGGGAACCGGTTTTTAAAGTATGGTGACGTACTATCCAATGGTGCGCAGCCAATAAACCAAGTATTAACCAAATCCAAGCGGGGGTAAAGGGTTTCAACAGCTTTTATCTAAGCCCAACTGATCCATAACATGAAAAACAAAAAAGTCCGTTTTTCATCAAAAGTCATGCTGAAAAAAATGGTGGGAACCGGTTTTAAAGTATGGTGACGTACTATCCAATGGTGCGCAGCCAATAAACCAAGTATTAACCAAATCCAAGCGGGGGTAAAGGGTTTCAACAGCTTTTATCTAAGCCCAACTGATCCATAACATGAAAAACAAAAAAGTCCGTTTTTCATCAAAAGTCATGCTGAAAAAAATGGTGGGAACCGGTTTTAAAGTATGGTGACGTACTATCCAATGGTGCGCAGCCAATAAACCAAGTATAACCAAATCCAAGCGGGGGTAAAGGGTTTCAACAGCTTTTATCTAAGCCCAACTGATCCATAACATGAAAAACAAAAAAGTCCGTTTTTCATCAAAAGTCATGCTGAAAAAAATGGTGTGAACCGGTTTTAAAGTATGGTGACGTACTATCCAATGGTGCGCAGCCAATAAACCAAGTATTAACCAAATCCAAGCGGGGGTAAAGGGTTTCAACAGCTTTTATCTAAGCCCAACTGATCCATAACATGAAAAACAAAAAAGTCCGTTTTTCATCAAAAGTCATGCTGAAAAAAAATGGTGGGAACCGGTTTTAAAGTACTGGTGACGTACTATCCAATGGTGCGCAGCCAATAAACCAAGTATTAACCAAATCCAAGCGGGGTAAAGGGTTTCAACAGCTTTTATCTAAGCCCAACTGATCCATAACATGAAAAACAAAAAAGTCCGTTTTTCATCAAAAGTCATGCTGAAAAAAATGGTGGGAACCGGTTTTAAAGTATGGTGACGTACTATCCAATGGTACGCAGCCAATAAACCAAGTATTAACCAAATCCAAGCGGGGTAAAGGGTTTCAACAGCTTTTATCTAAGCCCAACTGATCCATAACATGAAAAACAAAAAAGTCCGTTTTTCATCAAAAGTCATGCTGAAAAAAATGGTGGGAACCGGTTTTAAAGTATGGTGACGTACTATCCAATGGTGCGCAGCCAATAAACCAAGTATTAACCAAATCCAAGCGGGGGTAAAGGGTTTCAACAGCTTTTATCTAAGCCCAACTGATCCATAACATGAAAAACAAAAAAGTCCGTTTTTCATCAAAAGTCATGCTGAAAAAAATGGTGGGAACCGGTTTTAAAGTATGGTGACGTACTATCCAATGGTGCGCAGCCAATAAACCAAGTATTAACCAAATCCAAGCGGGGTAAAGGGTTTCAACAGCTTTTATCTAAGCCCAACTGATAAATAACATGAAAAACAAAAAAGTCCGTTTTTCATCAAAAGTCATGCTGAAAAAAATGGTGGGAACCGGTTTTAAAGTATGGTGACGTACTATCCAATAGTGCGCAGCCAATAAACCAAGTATTAACCAAATCCAAGCGGGGGTAAAGGGTTTCAACAGCTTTTATCTAAGCCCAACTGATCCATAACATGAAAAACAAAAAAGTCCGTTTTTCATCAAAAGTCATGCTGAAAAAAATGGTGGGAACCGGTTTTAAAGTATGGTGACGTACTATCCAATGGTGCGCAGCCAATAAACCAAGTATTAACCAAATCCAAGCGGGGGTAAAGGGTTTCAACAGCTTTTATCTAAGCCCAACTGATCCATAACATGAAAAACAAAAAAGTCCGTTTTTCATCAAACGTCATGCTGAAAAAAATGGTGGGAACCGGTTTTAAAGTATGGTGACGTACTATCCAATGGTGCGCAGCCAATAAACCAAGTATTAACCAAATCCAAGCGGGGGTAAAGGGTTTCAACAGCTTTTATCTAAGCCCAACTGATCCATATCATGAAAAACAAAAAAGTCCGTTTTTCATCAAAAGTCATGCTGAAAAAAATGGTGGGAACCGGTTTTAAAGTATGGTGACGTACTATCCAATGGTGCGCAGCCAATAAACCAAGTATTAACCAAATCCAAGCGGGGGTAAAGGGTTTCAACAGCTTTTATCTAAGCCCAACTGATAAATAACATGAAAAACAAAAAAGTCCGTTTTTCATCAAAAGTCATGCTGAAAAAAATGGTGGGAACCGGTTTTAAAGTATGGTGACGTACTATCCAATAGTGCGCAGCCAATAAACCAAGTATTAACCAAATCCAAGCGGGGTAAAGGGTTTCAACAGCTTTTATCTAAGCCCAACTGATCCATAACATGAAAAACAAAAAAGTCCGTTTTTCATCAAAAGTCATGCTGAAAAAAATGGTGGGAACCGGTTTTAAAGTATGGTGACGTACTATCCAATGGTGCGCAGCCAATAAACCAAGTATTAACCAAATCCAAGCGGGGTAAAGGGTTTCAACAGCTTTTATCTAAGCCCAACTGATCCATAACATGAAAAACAAAAAAGTCCGTTTTTCATCAAAACGTCATGCTGAAAAAAATGGTGGGAACCGGTTTTAAAGTATGGTGACGTACTATCCAATGGTGCGCAGCCAATAAACCAAGTATTAACCAAATCCAAGCGGGGTAAAGGGTTTCAACAGCTTTTATCTAAGCCCAACTGATCCATAACATGAAAAACAAAAAAGTCCGTTTTTCATCAAAAGTCATGCTGAAAAAAATGGTGGGAACCGGTTTTAAAGTATGGTGACGTACTATCCAATGGTGCGCAGCCAATAAACCAAGTATTAACCAAATCCAAGCGGGGTAAAGGGTTTCAACAGCTTTTATCTAAGCCCAACTGATCCATAACATGAAAAACAAAAAAGTCCGTTTTTCATCAAAAGTCATGCTGAAAAAAATGGTGGGAACCGGTTTTAAAGTATGGTGACGTACTATCCAATGGTGCGCAGCCAATAAACCAAGTATTAACCAAATCCAAGCGGGGGTAAAGGGTTTCAACAGCTTTTATCTAAGCCCAACTGATCCATAACATGAAAAACAAAAAAGTCCGTTTTTCATCAAAAGTCATGCTGAAAAAAATGGTGGGAACCGGTTTTAAAGTATGGTGACGTACTATCCAATGGTGCGCAGCCAATAAACCAAGTATTAACCAAATCCAAGCGGGGTAAAGGGTTTCAACAGCTTTTATCTAAGCCCAACTGATCCATAACATGAAAAACAAAAAAGTCCGTTTTTCATCAAAAGTCATGCTGAAAAAATGGTGGGAACCGGTTTTAAAGTATGGTGACGTACTATCCAATGGTGCGCAGCCAATAAACCAAGTATTAACCAAATCCAAGCGGGGTAAAGGGTTTCAACAGCTTTTATCTAAGCCCAACTGATCCATAACATGAAAAACAAAAAAGTCCGTTTTTCATCAAAAGTCATGCTGAAAAAAATGGTGGGAACCGGTTTTAAAGTATGGTGACGTACTATCCAATGGTGCGCAGCCAATAAACCAAGTATTAACCAAATCCAAGCGGGGTAAAGGGTTTCAACAGCTTTTATCTAAGCCCAACTGATACATAACATGAAAAACAAAAAAGTCCGTTTTTCATCAAAAGTCATGCTGAAAAAAATGGTGGGAACCGGTTTTAAAGTATGGTGACGTACTATCCAATGGTGCGCAGCCAATAAACCAAGTATTAACCAAATCCAAGCGGGGTAAAGGGTTTCAACAGCTTTTATCTAAGCCCAACTGATCCATAACATGAAAAACAAAAAAGTCCGTTTTTCATCAAAAGTCATGCTGAAAAAAATGGTGGGAACCGGTTTTAAAGTATGGTGACGTACTATCCAATGGTGCGCAGCCAATAAACCAAGTATTAACCAAATCCAAGCGGGGTAAAGGGTTTCAACAGCTTTTATCTAAGCCCAACTGATCCATAACATGAAAAACAAAAAAGTCCGTTTTTCATCAAAAGTCATGCTGAAAAAAATGGTGGGAACCGGTTTTAAAGTATGGTGACGTACTATCCAATGGTGCGCAGCCAATAAACCAAGTATTAACCAAATCCAAGCGGGGTAAAGGGTTTCAACAGCTTTTATCTAAGCCCAACTGATCCATAACATGAAAAACAAAAAAGTCCGTTTTTCATCAAAAGTCATGCTGAAAAAAATGGTGGGAACCGGTTTTAAAGTATGGTGACGTACTATCCAATGGTGCGCAGCCAATAAACCAGGTATTAACCAAATCCAAGCGGGGTAAAGGGTTTCAACAGCTTTTATCTAAGCCCAACTGATCCATAACATGAAAAACAAAAAAGTCCGTTTTTCATCAAAAGTCATGCTGAAAAAAATGGTGGGAACCGGTTTTAAAGTATGGTGACGTACTATCCAATGGTGCGCAGCCAATAAACCAAGTATTAACCAAATCCAAGCGGGGTAAAGGGTTTCAACAGCTTTTATCTAAGCCCAACTGATCCATGACATGAAAAACAAAAAAGTCCGTTAGCAGCAGAGAGGGTGAACCCTACAACGTTTTTAGACAAAATTTGATTGAAATCCTAAAACGATCCGTCCTATAATCTCATTTTAACCAAAAAAAGGGCGAACCCTACAACGTTTTCAGACAAAAAAAATTGATTGAATCCTTAAAACGATCCGTAGGATTTCGTTGAAATCTACGAAATCTCATTTTAACTAAAAAAATGAAAACGAAGATTTTTACGATTTTTTAATTAATTTTGGTCGCAACTTGTTGTCATCCACCCTCTCTGCTGCTATGGGTTAATAATTCTTTTACGATTTCAACCGAATATTTGATCCAGTCCGATACGATATCGTGTCCGAGGATCATGTAGATTTATTGTTGCGAATCCGTGCGGAGTCGACTGAGCATGACTAAAGAAATCTCGAAATTGATTGAAGTCCATATCAGAACACCATGTCTGCCATATATTTCTAAGAGTATGAGTATCAACGCCGTTGAATACAGAAAGAATATTGCAATTATCTCTGATGACTTTTGGAACCTGAGTGTAGCGTTGAGTGACATATATCACGTCAGTGTTTTTGTGACGCCCCCGGGAAAAGATCCTAGCAGGATTTTTTTGTTTATCCAACATTATATCGTCGTATACGACTAAATTGTTAATATCTCCATCAATATCATCAATACTCGGTGCTTCATCGATATCGGTTATAAAATCAATGGCGTTCTCACCGCTAATTTCTGATGCATTCTCGTTAAAATCTTTTAGCACTTCATAACATCGTTGATCATCTACGCTAGGAGCAATTAAATACAACTTATCCCACTTCATCCATCTCATTATTAAATTGAGCAACAATTGCGTTTTACCGGATCCAGATGGCCCGATTATAATCATCCGGATAGAGTTTGGTAGCGCTGCATGATGCTTAATTGGTTCTCTTGTTTTAGTCGCTGAAAAATCAATTATATCCATATTTCTATACATAAATTATGGATCTATATTGTGTGAAGTGCAAAACGCGTACTGGCACAGATGATGTGACGACAGTTACAACTAAAAATAACCGATCAGCTCTTTCTGGTAAATGCATGCAATGTGGTACAAAGAAATTTAGATTTGTGTCTATGAAATCTGATTTAAAAAAAAACGAGGAGGTGATATCGCAGCCAAATTGGCAAAGCTCCCTGGAACCCCATGGGCAAAGTACCCGGGAGAAAAGCACCTTCCCGGATATAGCTACTGTGGACCGGGAACCAGACTTGATATCAGACTCAATAATCAAAATCAACCCAACCCCGGTGAAGAACCAATAAACGCCATTGATAAGGCCTGTCACCTTCATGATGTTGCTTATAAAAGCAGCAATCTGCAACACAGGCATCTAGCAGATGTGAAATTAATTCATGCGTTAAATGCTATTCCTGATAAATCCTTCAAAGAAAAATTGGCTTCATTTTTGATAAAATCGGCTATGAAAAGTAAATTGATGTTAGGTGCCGGTAATTAATAATATGGAATCAATTTATTATTCCCCAAGAGGATACTGGAGGGGTAAATCAGCAGTCCATAAACTCGCTAGCGCTGCAAAAGTGAAAAAAACCACTGCGGCTAATTGGTTATCCAAACAGGCACTATGGCAAATTTATCTACCACCGCCTAAACAAATTCAATTCTCGCATTTTGATGTGACCGCTCCTAATGAAGTTCATCAGGCTGATATATTATTTCTGCCACATGATCATGGTTACAAATACGCGCTAACCGTAGTTGATATTGCAAGTCGATACAAAGAAGCAGAACCGTTAAAAACAAAATCAGCCACTGAAGTCGCTTCTGCATTTGAAAGGATTTATCGACGAGGTCCTCTGCACTGGCCAAATCTATTGCAGGTTGATCCTGGCAAGGAATTTCAGGGTGCAGTGTTATCTACAATGAAACATCATAATGTCACCATACGACGAGGGCATACTGCGCTACATCGTGATCAGGCCATTGTAGAACGATTTAATCGGACGATTGCTGAGCGGTTATTTGGATATCAATACGCAAAAGAATTCATTCAAGAAAAAAGATCCCGTGAATGGGTTACAAGATTACCATCTGTGATTACTGCACTGAATAACGAGATTACTAGAACAATCAACATGAAACCTATCAACGCGATTAAAAAGAAGTCGATACCTGAAAAACCACAAAAGGATTCTAGCGTTTCCCAACCAATTCTTGGTAGTAGTGTCATTGTGAGGTACTTATACGAACCAGGAGAGCTTGAAGGGGGTAGAAAAAGGGCTACTGATCCTATTTGGAGCGTCACTACGCATAAGATATCTAGTATAACACGATCTACGGGTAGACCAGCAATCTATAAACTGGATTCAACTGCCCCTCAGCGGGGTTTTACTCGACAACAATTACAAGTGATTCCTGACGATACTCAATTGCCACCGCATGGTCTTAACTAGCACCGTTGCGTCTATTGCACTCAAGACAAGTCAACATCACATTATTTCTGACATGACCGAGACTGTTATTTTTTCTGTCTACGGTGAATTGGCGAGGATCCTTATCCGAATACTGCCAACGCATTATACAATTGCAACTCGCGCAGTGATTATTCTGTTGTTTCTTCAAAGCTATTATTAATTTAGCATCAATATCAAATTCTCGTTGTTTTTTTTTTGTCCTGTTGTTTGTAACCGGAGAGTTTTTTATTAATGATGCTAACATCAATATCACTTATTGTTGTGTCATTATCATCGAAAACAACTCTTCGAAGTTGATTTATTTTTCGTACTCTGGATACTGCGAGATAGACTAAATTCGACCATTCGATGTGATTATCCACCATCCAAACAATTGTATCCGATATAGTCAATCCCTGTGAAGAGTGTATTGTTGCTGCGTATCCTAGAGTCCACGGGGATTTATTAGCACGCAATGCATCTTCAACGACATTGATATCAACCAGCACAATATCATTTAATACGAGAATTTGTTTTTCACTCTGTCCTGGAATATCAACTTCAATATTCTGTTTTCGTGTATCCGATGGCCTATAACAAAGGGGTACTGGAAGCGTTGCAAATTTTTCTTTATGCAATTCAAATAACTTCATCTGAAGTGTATCCCTGACTATTTTTCTACTTGCAATTATCAAATCATTTGGTCTCCATGTTTCCCAGAAATCGTTTATTTGAGTTTCTGAAATCACTTCACGCGCTATTTCGCACTGGATTCTATCCGGTTGTAATCTAATTAGTTTCTTAAATTCTCGTAATCGTTCATCAAGTGATCTATAATCAGTGGTGATTTCTTCATAGTAGTCTACAAAACCCCTTAGCCATTCATGTGGAGATGCACCGACAAATGGTGGTGGTTGGCCGTGATCACCGCACATGACGACTTTTGTGTTTTTGTTTAACAACCACTCGAGAAATATTTGTAATACATCTAATGACACTGTGCATATTTCATCCCAAATTATGATTTCAGGAATGAATTTATCACCCATACGCTCAGGAGTCCATTTGTCACCTTTCCATCGAAAAAAACTGTGATAAGTGCAAGCATTTACCCCTCGCTGTATCATCTCTCTGGCAAGTCTGTGAGTCGGTGTTAGCACAATCATGTTTGTGAAATCCGTAGGATTTTTCCCACGGAATAATTCAATTGCACGAGTTGTCTTTCCTGACCCACCACAACCGTTTAAATAAACTGTCTTGTATCTACATACTGGATCAGATACCGGTGGTGCATTAGAAAATTCTGATTGAATTTCAATACGGTTATATGAAAGATATTTATCATCCATGGTAACGTCTGCGGATTCACAATACTCATGTAGCATCTCCTTTTTAAATCGCCAACGCCCCCAATTTTCTTCGGGATCTGTGAATTTAGCTACAGCTGATTTGTACTTATTGTGTATATACATCGAATCAGTGGCCACTCTAACCGCGGTATTAGGAAATCTATTTATCATCGAAAATAGATTAATAGAAGCATAGGCTAGCATTGAACTTCTCAAATGTGTGTACTGGGAATTATATCCATCACAGTAGGTAACAACCGTACCCATTTTCTCACCATTAGATAGAAAAGCATCCTTACGGGATACAAGTTTTCCCTGCTTCATTAAATCCGCTACAATAAAATCGTATTCAGCGACATCTGTGATTAACCGCGAGGAGTATTTTGCGTTGTCGTATCGTCCACCCTGGGTAAATTTACCGATTATTCTTCGTCCGAGATCCTTTGCTTGTTCTTTTTTAATTTCAAATAACTTCTTAGACCAATTTATGATTTCTTCTTCATTGAAATCAGGGAATTGTTTTCGTAGTTCGTTGATTATACGATCTAGATCGGGTTGTGGTAGCCAAACTTCTTTCTGAGCTCGATAGCATATAATAGCATCGGAAACAATCAACGATATTAGCATACCACAATCAATCATATATCTCAATAGCACTATTGGCATCCAGGCTTTTTCAGATAGGTGTCTACCGAGCCAAACATAACTACACGGATGTAATCCTGACGCTAATTCAAATGATATCACACGAGCGAATCCGGTTAAATCAAAATCAGGCAATGGTCCATTAATCGCAACACGAGTCATTTCATGTGTGGGGTGTCCAAATCGTTTGAAGTACTCAGCGCATTCCCCATATCCGAGAAAACTTCCGGGATAACACGCGGATATATCAATTGAAATCATACCATCACGATGGTATTTCGTATTCCACAGTCCTCCATGACCAAATTCGACGCAACTCAATTTAACATCCTCGAGAAAATCACTTCGTGTTGGACGCCATGAGTTTTTTTCTCTTGCGAAGTGAGCTACCACTGATGGAATAGTAAAACTATCCGTGAGTAGTTTTTCATGGGAATTCTCCGGTGAAAAATCACTAGCGATTTTTCTCATTCTGTTATCTAATTCTTCAACGCGATATAATTCACCATTTGGTTTTACAAATTGATCGAATCCTATTTCGGGATCTTCATCACTTCTAAGTAACCACACTGACACAGGATCATCCTTACACAACGCATGAATAGCATCAAATAATCTCTCTTCATAGAAAACATCCCCGACGAACTCCTTAGGGATATATTTCACGGTTCGTTCTCGTGGAAATACTGTTACCGCAGGTGTCCACGCGTGTTTGTTATGATCAATAATTTGTATTGGTGCTCCATTTTTGTTATATTTCGGTTCGTATAAAACCTCTCCGGTTATCGTCATAACTGTTATTGGAAATCTTAATGATGTTTCTAACTTAGCTATATCAGAAATCTTTGCACCGTTCTGTTTCACTGTCAGTTCCCACTCGGTTATTTTCCTACGTCGCAGATCAGTTAGTTTATTTCCTCGGGATGCATTTGTGAAGTGCTCCATTACCCGTGTTGCTACACAATTAAGCCCTGACGAATATTTCATAGGAGCTAGTTTTGCGATATCGGGTTTATCATTTAACGGATATATCCCATAAACCATTGCTGTTACGGGATAAGATCTTTCGTAGTATGGTTTGTCAATGCCGGTTAGAATTCCTGGTTTGGAATCTCTACTCACAATGACAGCTTTTTTATTCTTGAGAATTGGTTCAAATTTATCCCTAATAATCCATTTGCCATCGACTTCGATAATGAATTTTATTCGGAAAAAATACCGTTTTTCCCCAACACGTGAAATTATCACTGCTGCTTTTTCATCATTCATGGTAGCATCAACAACACCATCAATTCGAAGTGTTGACCAACAATAGGATGCTCCATCACGCTTGAATTCAGTAAAACAATCTCTGATTTTACTAATCATGGCTTTATCAAGAATTGTATTCTTGGGTGTATTAGAAACTATATCGAGATTGAATTGAGCATCCTTCCAGGGTAATCTCTTGGACGTTTTTTTTGGTCTATCGAGATTAAATTTAGGATTGATTTTCAATAATCTCTTAAACTCTTTCATATTTCCGTCTCTTGGACGTTTTTTGGGTCTATCGAGATTAAATTTAGGATTAATTTTGTTACGTTTTTTGGGTCTATCGAGATTAAATCTAGGATTGATTTTCAATAATCTCTTAAACTCTTTCATATTTCCGTCTCTTGGACGTTTGTTACGTTTTTTGGGTCTATCGAGATTAAATCTAGGATTGATTTTCAATAATCTCTTAAACTCTTTCATGTTTCCGTCTATTGGACGTTTGTTACGTTTTTTGGGTCTATCGATATTAAATTTAGGATTGATTTTCAATAATCTCTTAAACTCTTTCATGTTTCCGTCTCTTGGACGTTTGTTACGTTTTTTGGGTCTATCGAGATTAAATCTAGGATTGATTTTCAATAATCTCTTAAACTCCTTATCAACATTGAATTCAGCATTTTTCGAAGGCGTTCTCCTTAATTCCTTCATGCTATAATTAAAACAAGCATTTAAATGAAAGATTTTTATATAATGAATCACTGTAAGTGGCTTATGATTGGATCAGTAACCCCGTGTAACAAATCATGCAGAAATGAGTTTTGTGGGTATCATATGCAAAGCTTTCGACGTGGAAGCCTTGGTCCGTTACCCTGTATTCTATGTGGAGTTGGGGTTAGGGGGAAATCACGGTTGTGTTTGAATTGTGGTGGAAAGCGATACAGGGAGTTGAAGCGTTATTATGATAAAAGAATAAAAAATGGACAATCAATCAGAAATTATGACCCTGACGCTGACAAAGTCAGTATCCTTGACGCTGACAAAGTCAGTATCAAGGATAAAATCATAAGAACTCCTCAAGACTACATCGAAAGATTTATCATTAAACCAAACAATGAATTAGACAAACAATAGTATAATATATAAATGAACCAAGAATTCAGACCACACCCTGTGATCACAAATTATGAAGCATCCAGTGATGGTGTTGTAAGAAACCGCAGACTGAAGAAACCAGTTGGTGATGTGAATAATCATGGATATTTGATGTTTGGTGCTGGAAAGAAGAAATATCTCAATCATCGTTTCGTGTACGAGTGTTTCCATGGATTGATCGAGGATGATTTTGTTATTGATCATATCGATTCTAATCCGAAAAACAATTCTTTATCAAATCTGCAGGCTGTTACACAGAGTGAGAATTCCAAACGAGGGGAGACTGGAAAATACTCGAAAAAAGCGAGACCTGTGAAATCTTTGAATACAATAACTAATGAAGAAAAAATATTTTCATCTATGAATGAAGCCGGTAAATTTTTCGATATCTGTGGACCCTCAGTACGAAAAGTTGCAGAGGGAATAACCAAGACGGCTATTTCAAAAAAGACAGGACAGAAAATTCGATTTAGTTACGTCTAATGCGTCATAGTTTTCATTTAGAAATATATCATTATTATAGAATAATGAATTCTGAAAACATGAATAGCATCATATCCGAGATTTCAAAATTGAAAGGTTGGGATATTGAACTATCAGATGGGTTAAATCCTGATCAAATCATGTCTGATTTTCAGGATATAGAATACGGAGTTAACAACAATAAATACATGCTGCCAAAGAAGTATGCGCTCATCAAAAGAATTCAGAATTCTATTAAGGACTCTCTCGCATTTTCCAGTGACGTAAGTGTGTTCGCTCCGTTATATACCATCGTAGAACGAATACGAAAAGAATTGGGGTACGAATACGAATTGAAAAAGGAGGTTAATTCTAAAGTTAGAAACCTACGGGCGTTAATTCAAGAAAATGAACAATTTTGATTGACCATTTATCATTATTTGATTGTGACTGACCCTCAAAGAGAGATTTCATTTTTTTTTTTTAGCATTTTTTGATTAAAAATGTCAAAATCAGTAAATAAAAAATTGATGGTTGGTTCGGATTGATCAAAAAAAAGAATGAAGGAAGTGACATTATTATTATTTTTATATACAATTTGGACACTTCCTTCATCATTGATAGGATGAAATAACACTTCCATGACCATCCGATGGTGTTAGGTCGGGATTAAAAAAAATTGTTTTACAATTGAAAAATTGTTTCTGATTTCAAATAATGGTCAATGAAGCATTAACAACCCGATTGGCTCGTGAACGACTGGATGCAATCAGGAGATTTGTACCAATTCGTGACTCTGTACGGAATAAACTACAACAACGACAGAGTCTTCAGACTGATTTTGCTGCGGGATCTGAAGAATTGTTTAAACCAGTAACAACAGCAACGAAGGGAGTAGAGCGCGCTATACTGGGAGATGTTCCCGAGACAGGGAAATCTGTTATTGGTGAACTCGAAAAAATAGCAGCGAAAACTGAACAAACAGAACAGGCCGTACAAAAAATAGAATCAAAAAGAACAGTAGATGATTTACTCGTGAGATTTAACGAAGAAGGGTTAGCAGAAATTGATAAGACTGATCCAGCAGAAATTCCTGCGCTTGTTGTTACGTCCTATGAAAACAGAAAAAAATGGTTGAAACCAGAACATCATAAATATGTTAGAAATATAACTCACTGGGCTGATATATTCTATAAAATCAAAACTGAAAAAGGTCTGATTAAGAAAGATAGTGCATCATATATTGATTATATCAATAAGGTGGATCACGTGTATAATCAATACGAAGAGTTTAAACAACAACAAAAACCGCAAAAATTGCAAAGGCGGCGACAGCAACCTGCAAAGAAAATATCTTTTTCACCTAAAAGACAACAAATACCACGTGATGATGATTATGATCTTCTTGGTTATTTACAACCCACGGATGAAGAAAAACAGGATGAAGCAACTGGTTATAGCGGAAGTGGATTAAGAGATTCCAGTGGACCCCAAAGTGGGGTATGTCCTGGTAGTGTTCTCAGTGATATATCACGGTTAGAGGTTCTTGTAGGAGGGTTCCGAGCCGGAAATAACTCACCGGAAATAATTAATGAAGCAGCTGATATCTGTAGACGGTTATTTCAGGGTGGTATCATGGATATCAGCACATATCGAGATTTCATTGACGAGTTAGCAAATGGGTATCACAGTGATTAATTGATAAATTGTTTTACAATTGAAAAATTGTTTCTGATTTCAAATAATGATCATACACTACAATCATGATAAACCAACCCCCGTCTACGTAGTTAATTCACGGTTTCCGGTTTATAGAGCATACTACGGAGATGGTTTAGGTAATACCATTTTAGGATTATTTGCGAGAATGGCTCCAAAAGTGATGCCGTTGGCTAAACAATTAGGAATGAAAGCAATTGATGTTATTCGTGATAAGGGTATTGGTGCTGTTGGAGATCTTGCTGGAAAAGCGTTTTCAACTGCGAAGAATAAATTAACATCATTAGTGAAATCACGGATGAAATCCAAAGGATTTTCAAAACCGTTACCGTCTACAGCGGAAATGCCTGCAAGTGTTAGTAGAATTATAAATAACGCAGTAGATGAAAAATTAGCGTCGATGGTTTTAACCCCCGACCAAAGCAATATTGCAAACATGATAGCAGGAAGTGGCTTTAAAAAACTACGACGATGAAATGGGAAATCGCGATTTAGACTCTGATAAATAGAATAAAATGTTCAAACAGTCACGTGATCCAGCATTTGATATAGACGCCCCAGTTGGCAAGGATGATTCTGTACGCGATTATCAATATTACGCCTATCATGCAATAGACTCAAATAGTCGAGCAAGAATTGATCTTCAAGTCCATGATACCAGTAAATACTTTCTACCCTGTGAAGCGTTTATCGAAATCGAAGGAGAACTTGTAACAGCTGCTGATACTCCTGCTGTACCAGCACCGTATCCAGCTGGTACTCAAGTCGGTTTTGTCAATAATGGTATTATGGCGCTATTTGAAAGTGCTAGATATCTCATTGATGGAAAAGAAATTGAGTCGATAGATCGTGATGTTGATGTGGCTACAACAATCATAGGGTTAGCGAGATATTCTGATGATTATACAAGATCAGCAGGACCTTCTATGATGTTTGCTAAGGATATTAAAAATACCGCTGGAGGAAATCCATTTGTTGTAAGACGACCAAAAAAACGTGATAATAATGATGCTGAGGTCGAGGATATGATTATAAACAACGATCCTAACTTCAATCTAGGAGCTGCAACACGAAACTCAATGTTGGGAGTAGGGCGTAAATCATTTTCATGCGCGATTCCACTGCATCATATATTTGGATTCTGTAGAAACGTCAGAAAAGTTATTTATGGAGCGAAGCATACAGTATCGCTTGTACGAAAGAGTGATGATAATGACGCAATCTGGAGGATTCCAGCAGACAATGCAACTCCAAATGCTGATGCCGGTAAAGTCAATTTAACAAAAATATCATTGTGGATGCCAGTGTTGACTCCAGCAATCACCGCAGAAGAACGATTACTATCATTTATGGACCATGGAGGAAAGTCGTTGTTAAGTTGGTTATCAGTGAGTACAGATGTGAAGCAATCAAATAACAACGGGTTATTCACTTGGAACCTAGCATCAAAACAAGGTGTTGCTGCGCCACGTCATATATTCGTAGCGTTACAAGATAACGCACGAGTTGGCAATCAACTCTCCAGCCATATGATATTTGATCAGTTAGGTGTTAAAGACGTCTCACTGAGAATAAACGGCCAGCAGGAACCATCCGAGGATATACAACTTAATTACACAGAAAATCATATCGCACGAGTTTATCATCGTCTGTTGTCATTTATGGCACGCGACCAAAATGTGGATACTGGTTTGCAAATATCACAATACGACTTTAAAAATCTGTATCCGATCTATTACTTCTCACTGGAACATCTCGATTTGATGAGACAATCTGTCGTTGATATACACTTTAGAGCTAATGTGCTTCGTGGTGCTATTGCTGATTATAGAGCGGTTGCTGTTATTCTCAGTGATAAATCAATGCTACTCGAAGGTGTTGGAGGAAGAATGAGAGTGGTAGATGCACCAGTAGAAAACATGTAATTGAAAATCCGAAGGATTTTTCCATTAGAATCAATCAATTATGTATAATATGTCATATAGTGTTATTAGTGTTGCGTTAACTCCCGGTCAATTAAAAAAATTGCAATCGGAATCAGCTAAAAAATGTGGAACCACAATCACGTTGAAACCCAACCAAATGACTGGTGGTGCAAATAAACTATCGCTGACAACTCGTCAGGTGAAACATTTCAATGATGCACTAGTAGCAAAAAAGGGTGTTCAGATTACTCTCTCTGCGGCTGCTATCAAAAATATGATTAAAACAGGCGGTATATTCCCGTTGTTAGCTGCAATACCAGCATTGATTGCAGCAGCAGCCCCAGCGGTGGCTAAAGCAGCGGCGTTAGGAGCCGTTGGTACTGCAGCAGGAATGGCACTAAAGAAGGCAACTGGGAAAGGATATAAAAAAAAGGGACGATCCGTTCACGGATTGGGTCTAAGACTACCAGGAACCCCGTATTCGTGGTACAGCGGAAAGGGTCTAAGACTACCAGGAACGATTTATTAATTCAGAAATCTTCGATTTCCGAACCGATGGTTCCCATGTCCAATTTTGATTTAATGGATGCTGCTAAAAAGCTGGCGATTAAAAATTTCAGAGGTGTCTTTATGAAAGATCAATTACCACATCAACCAAACAGCGTTGTAACCGGTATTATTAATTTAGATAACAGCACCGGACCTGGAACTCACTGGGTTGCATACGCTATTGATCCACGTGGGATTGTCTATTTCGATTCATATGGATTAGCCCCACCAAAAGAGTTTTTGCATTATATAAAAACCCTTCCAATGAAGACTTGGTATTCTACGCTACCAACACAAACGATGATTGACCCACCAATATGTGGCAGCGAAGTATTAAATGTCCTTGACGCTATTTCTAACTCCTTGAGTAACCCAAGCGGAAAACCACCACATGTTGTCGTTAATGAATACACTAGTAATCGCTGGAAATCGAAACGATTTTAGAGAGAGAAAGAGTTTTACAATAACATGATTGATATTTGGGGGAGATCTTTGAAACCCAAACCCGATGGCACTGCACCACCTGATTCTGTCAAGGATGTAAAAAAACTAATCAAAGATGAAATAGCTGAGACGTTGAACTTAACAAATGTTGATCCTAATGAAATAGTTGTATTTCAAGACAAACAGGGTAAATTGAAAAGCAGTGATGTGTCCTTGGATGATATTTTAGTTAAACAACGAAACGCAATCGAGAACACCGTTGCGTTATTTTCCGATCAGGGTAAATTGAAAACCAGTAATATTTCTCTGGATGATATTTTGGTTAAACAACAAAACGCAATCGAGAACACCGTTGCGTTATTTTCCGATCAGGGTAAATTGAAAACCAGTAATATTTCTCTGGATGATATTTTGGTTAAACAACAAAACGCAATCGAGAACACCGTTGCGTTATTTTCCGATCAGGGTAAACTCAAACCGGGTGTACTCGTTTCGACGATTACAGATCGATTAAAAACTCTCAACGATGAGTTAAACAATTCTGTGTTTGTACTAACAACACTTGAATCTAAAATTGAAGAAAACGGAAAACAGTTTATATCATTTCGTAGAAATATCATTGATAAATTTATTGGAACCCCGTTGGATAAAATTGAAATAAAACTCCCTGATATTAAAAAATCCATCGATGAGACAAAAAACTTCATCGAAGCCGTCAAAGGTGATTTTTCGAGGATGATAACAATCATTGAAAAAACAAAAATTCCTCATGAGAAAACCAACAACGTGGTATACACAATCCAACACGGATCATTTGAGTGGACACCTACAAACAACAAATTAAATATCACTGCAACCGTTAAGGGTATTTATCGATTAACACTAGTAACACCATTAACTCAATTTAATATATCATCGTCGAGTTCATCCGGGGTTAATAATACGATTTCAACGATCATCGACAAGGATACAACTGAAAAGTTCACTATAACAGCTACTGATAAAAATTTGATTGGGGTTTCAGTAACCTGGTATGTTGAATTCGTAGCGGATTTAAGTAAATAACTAAATCGTTACGATTTCACAATTGAAAACGCTAGTGTTTTTAAAATAAAAATGATTTCATCAACGCAATGTCGCTATGATCAGGTCAGAGAATTTCAAAATAGACTCAAAACCCTCGCCGAGGAGTATCAAATAAAAATAAAAAAATACCGACGAAGAATCACCGCAATTGATGTTATTATGTACTCGGTGTCAAGCGTTCTCACTGGCGCCGGAATAATACTTGCATCGGTTACAATGATTGCCCCGGTAGTAGTTCCAATTTGCATTTCTGCGGTGGCTACAATCGGGGGTATATCAACCGGGATAGCAAAAAAGATATCATCATGCAGCCAGAGTAAACTGCAGAATTACTTACTTCAATTTCATATTGCATCAACCGCATACTCGCAATTATCATTGATGATATCGTCGTCACTCGATAATACGATTATATCAGATAGTGAATTCTCAGCGATGGTCAGTATTTTTGATTCCGCGATATCGAAATTAGAGCGACAACAACATTATAATAACAATGACAACACCGATGGAATTAGAAAACACGAACCCAAAAACCAAAATGATCTCAATAATCTCAACCATACCAGATTGTGAGTTCTCAGTGATGGTCAGTATTTATGATTCCTCGATACCAAAATTAGAAATAAATCATGAGTATAATAACAATGACGACACCGATGGAATTACTTCAACGAGTAGTGGAGAACACGAACCCAGTACAAACAAGCATGATATCAATAACATCAATGGAACCAGAGTTTAGTGTGAATTTCCCTAGCCCAGTCCCCGTGAAGGAGATAGCGCTAGCAAAACTACGAGTGTATCACAGTTGGCCTAATATCAGATCAAAATCATTTGGTGGTCAACAACCGAATAATTCACTGGTATTTGCAAATAAGAATAAACCCGACGGAACCCCAGACTGGAACGTCGTTTCGATACCAACAGGGTCATACCAAATCGAACAAATCAATAATGAATTCGCGCGTAGAATAAAATCGATTACTGGAGTAGAGTCAAAAATCGCTATAACAGTTCATGAACCGACGCTATCATCCGCAATTGAGATAAACTCAGAAGGATATGTCGTAGATATCTATCAGAGTTCTATTAGAACCGTATTAGGATGGCCTGAATTACCACCCCGGGAAGAAACCGTTGATTTACCAGAACCACAAAAAACTGATTATGTCACAGACATAATAAAACCTGATAATCCAATAAAGAGTTATAAAGATCACATAATCATTAGAGATTTTGTTAAGATCCTTTACACGTTTGGGGAAAAATTTCTTGTTACTGACGATTTTAAAATCGATGAAAATTTCACAGCAATGAATAATGATTTTTCGCTGTTGTTAATATCTCTTAAATCCGGCTCTCTCACCCGAGATGAATTTATCAGCGTCGTAGAAACATGCAACAAAATCATCAATGATATGGAAACATTTAACCAAAAAATTATTCAGGATATATTAGATGATGATAATCCCCTATCGAGAAAAGAATTTGCACTGATCTATAAAATCCGCGTTGAAGATATCCTCAAACACAATAATGACCCAGACGGTGGCGGTAGGCATATCGCTCCGTTCAACGTGAATATTTCATCGGTGATTGCGCTCAATTTAGTATGTGATGTTATCGAAGGAAGCTATCAAATAAATTTAGAACGATCAAATCAAGCTCAGCAAGGATATATTCTTTATTCGTTTGCACCAACAGCTCCTCCAGGATTTTTAATTATTGAAAACCCAATTAATCCTGTCTACATGCGATGCCATAATGATTCATTAACAAGAATTAATTTCAAACTCACAGACCAATCTAATAATCTAATTGATCTACAAGAGGAGGTGTTAGCGATTAGTTTGTTTGTGAAATCCTAAAAGGATTTTCATCGTAAAAGAATTATTAACCCATAGCAGCAGAGAGGG